>JAOWBP010004028.1:17001298-17014138 GCA_028571105.1 Tragopan temminckii | reverse complement strand
CACGGACACCCCAACAGCCCAACTCTACCGTCAGGTCCCCAGCCCACAGCCATGGGGCGCACCTTGTAGCCGGTCTGTAGGTGCAGGTCGCTGGGTTTGGGGTGAGGGTGACGCTGGGCTCCCCCAGGAGCGTTGGTGGGTGCTGGTTCTTTTCCTGGGAGCTGCGGTGGGTGAGAGGTGCTGCCTGTCCTATTGTGCTGGGGTTTGGGATGGCAGTGACAAACCTAAATCGTGCTTTTAAAGAGCACGCCGGTGCTGCCGTCGAGGGGAGAAGGGCCGGGCCGGCTGTGCCGTGCGCCCAGCCTCGTGGCTCTGCTGTTGTCCCACCTGATGCTGGGATTGGTGGAGATTTGGTCTGACGTGACCCCCAGATCCGTTCTCAGATGGCACCGGGGGTCCCGTTTCCTCTCAGCCCCGCTCCCTGCGGTGTTACTTAACCTCCCTCTGCCCTGCCCAGGTGTGGGGGGGAGCGAAGGGGCACAGCTATTTAGCACCGTGCCTGCAGCCGGCGCCTGCCCGCTCTCTGCCCTCAGGGCGTGGGGTCGGTGCTTGATTTACAGCCGGCATCCATGTGCGCTCCGTTGTGCCAGCCGGCCGGGCTCCCTGCAGCGAGGCACAGCCCTGGCAGGGATGGGATGGGGATTAGTCGGGATTTCGGGTCCGACTCCTCGCCCTTGCCTGGGGCTGCCTTGTGCGTCCCAGCCTGCTTACGTCCTTGGAGTTCCTTGGAGCGTCCTGCTGAGTGCCCCCGCCCTGCCCCCTCCCTGGGTAGGGTCCCTGCTCTCCCTCACGGCTGTGGGTGCAGCAGGCGGTGCGTGCCGCCGAGGCAGGGATGCGGGATGCGGTGCCTGCGGTCGCCATGGCAACCCCGTGCTGGGAATGGGGAATTTTCATGGCTGGAGCTGCCCGGTGGTGAATGGGCCCCGGCGCAGGGCAGTGCTGGGGGTGAAACCCTTCCCAGCTCCAGGGCCGCCCTTTCTGCCACCAATTAAACGTCTCACGAGGATAAGTGGGGCTTCACGTGTGCGGAGCGGGGATTTGGAGGTTATTGGATCTCATGTGAACAGGGAAATCCATGGCTGTAAGCATCGTAGCTTAGGCAAAAGCACCCCCTTGCTTCTTGGATCCCGTGTGGGAAGTGTCTTTGCAGAAGGTGAAGCTTTGCTCCAAATCTTGGCTGGAAATTGGGGTAAAGTGGGACAAGAGGGCAGACGGAGCTCCTGGTGTGGTTTGCTGAGGTGGGGGTGGGTTGGTGGTACCCACAGAGCACCAGCACCTCCTCCCCAACCTCTGCATCGTGCTGAGTGTGGGGTTCTTCCATTTGCACCCAAATGGCTGTGGCTGAAGGTTGGGTTTGTTCTGCAGCTCACCAGCACGAAGCCCTCAGCAGCTGCTCCATGGGAGCCGTGCTGGAGGAGCTGTGCAGCACTGAGTGCTCACTGCATCCCGACCCGCCGGGCGTCAGCAGAAGGCGTAAATATTTAATGCAGGCACAGTTTATATATGATCTGATCGATGTATGGATGCCAAAGCAGCCATTAAGGTGTCCCTGTGGCAGAGCAGCGGGCAGCGCAGGCACTGGTGGGGCTGTGGTGCACTGAAGGGCTCGGAGGGCTTTTGCAACGTTACCTTTATGGATGGAGCCCTTCTGTGCTGGGAGCATCCTAAGTGCAGTGCATGCTGTGTCTGTGTATTCGGGTCCATTATGGCCCCGGCTGCAGCTAATGCACCTGGAGCAAATGGAACAGCTCAGAGATGCCTCTGCCTCGAAGCAGAGTGCCAGCAAATTCCCTTGACCTCCTCGAGGGCTAAGAAAAGAAGCAGGTGAAACCTGAGCAGCGACGCTTTCTGCAAAGCTGGTGGCCAGAAATACTGTGGCTGCTTTGAAGCCTAAACAGGCGCTGCCCGGGTGCCGGCTATGGGGGCCTGGGGCTGTCTGTGCTCCACTGGTCATCCCCCTGCTTCTGCCTGGTTCCTCAAAGCAACGTTGTGCTATTGAGTTGGCTACTTTTCCTCCCTCCCAAAATGCAAAATGAGAATTTTCCCCTCTGAAATCTAAAGGAAGGGGCACCGCAGTGGGAGAGGTGCCCCTGCTGATGGGAGGGATTTGTAGTCGTGTGATGGTGCTCCTGCCTGCTGCCGTGGGCTGAATCCTCACAGCTGCTTGGGAATTGCTTGGGTTGGAGTAGAGGATGTTGTAACAGCAGCAGCAGGGCTGGGATAGGGGGACTGCAATGGGTCTGGGGGAGCTGCCCCCAGAGGGCTCTTCCTGGAGGTGCTCTCTGTAGGGCATCAGCTGTGGTCTGGGCACCCCGACCCTGCAGGAGTTGCACCCCTGGGGCTGAAGCACGCGGTGCTGGCTCACCCCAAGCCTGTGCCTGGGTTTTTAACCAGACGAGAATGTTATTCTGGGTTAATGGAGACGTTGCAGAAACCACAGTTTGACAGCACGGGCTGTTATTATTAAACTCCTAAATAGTGTGGTCAGGCTGACAGGTGTAAATGGTTACGGGTTAAATTTCTGGAGGGTGATGTAAGGAGGGCAAAAACAACTCTCTGGCATCGGTCTGGGCTGGGGAAGGATCCTGATGAGATCAGAGCAAACCAGAGGCTCCACGTGGCTCTGGCCGGGGCTCAGTGCTGGCCAGGCGCTCGGTGCATAGTGCCTTGTGTGTGCAGGGGTTTCTCGTGCAGCAGTCCCTTGCAGAGCGGTGCTGGGGATGGAGCTTTGCAAGTGCCAGCACAGCATCTGCACGTTGCCAGTCCATCCCGACCTTCGTGACCCTCCTTCCCAAACTCAGGCTGGCGTGAGGCTGCTGGGAACGCTTGGTCCCGTGATGGGAAAGGACCCAAAGCACCAAAAAGTGAAAGAGCAGCCCCTGCCCTGTGCACGTGGGTGTGCTTTCACTGCCTCTTTTGGGAGCTGCAGTTTCCCTTGGTGTAGATGGGGTAATGGGGGGGGTGCACATGGCTGCTTATTGCAGGAGGCTGCTTTCTGCTAACCGTTGCTTTTTCTTCTTCCCTTTTTTCAGACAGAAATTGCTAAAAGGCTGAATACCATTTTAGCACAGATTATGCCTTTTCTGTCACAAGAGGTAAGGTGTCCCTGGGCTCATTTCCCATGAGCAAAACCCACGGGGGTGATGGGGTTTGGGGGGGGTCCCGGCTCGGTGCCCGCATGCCCTGACCCACACGCCTGCCTCTGTCCCTGCAGCACCAACAGCAAGTTGCACAGGCTGTTGAACGTGCCAAGCAAGTGACAATGACGGAGTTGAATGCTATCATCGGGGTACGTGGACTTCCCAATCTGCCTCTCACCGTGTGTATACCCCTTTTATTCCTATCATTTACCATAACCAGAGGCAACCCTGCGCTCGGGTGGCATCAGGGAGGGGCAGCACCCCGAATCCGACCGTCCCCAAATCCCTGATCTGGCACTGAGCGATGCTGTGGCCCCGCTCCCCAATTGTCCCCAGCACCAAACACCCACATCTCCAGGCTGGGACTGTGCCGGGTTCCCACTCCCCGCAGCCCCCCAGCCCGGGTTTGCCTCTGCTGTACTGTTGATGTGAAATGTGGTGCACGTGTGGCAGAGCTGTTCCATGCATTGACCTTTACCCACTTGAGCGTTACGTGGATCTCGAGGGGTTTTAAGACTAACGGGTTTGAGTATCTCTGTAAGTGATGTAACGGTGTCCTCAGCCATGCAGGAAGCCCACCCCTGCTGGATCTCCTTACTGTGGATAGCAGATCCCTGCTGGGCATCCCACCTTGGGAGCTGTTTGGCACTGGGTGTCTGTTTTCAAAATCACTGGTTTTTGGTGTTTTTTTTTTTCAGCAGTGATTTGCACTTCTTTCTCCCTGTGTAAGGAGACTACTTCACCTGTTAGCATTTAACCCGCGCTGTTGCGTGGCTGTGGAGGGAGAACCTGGCTCCTTGCTGTTGCAGTGGGAGCTCAGCTCTGTGCATCCTGCAGAACCCAGGGGCTCTGTAGGCATTATTCCATTTTAATGGGTGCTCTGAGTGGCTGTGGGTGGGAGGCTCTGCTTTGGTTCACTGCTCGAAGCCGTAGCATGGAGTCAAGGCAGCTAGAGGCAGATATTGGAATTCAATTAAGGTAAATGAGCGGGGCTCGTGACCCCCATTTTCAAGGTAATTGCTTCCTTGGATCAGCGCTAACACGAGTGTCACCCCGTTGTTAAGCAGCCAGCCATGTAATCGTTTTGCCTGACAAAGCTGCACGAGGCAGGAATTGGGGGCAGCGAGGAGAGTGTCGCAGCTGAGCGTGGCCCTGTGTGCCCGGAGCATCCCACAGCAATGGGCATCCCATCCTGTGGGATTGGGCATGGCAGTGGGCATCCCATCCTGTGGGATTGGGCATGGCAGTGGGCATTGCCATGGGCATCCCATCTTGTTTTGGTGGGCATGAGCATCCCATCCCACACAGTTGGGTTCTGTTGGTGTAATCGTGCTCCTGGTGATGTGAATGTCCAGGCAGGGCTATGGGGAGCCCAGTGCTGGGGATGCTGCAGGTGTACTGCTGATCTGCACCAGTGCCCTGGTGCAGGTGCCAAAAACCAAATTGACGCATGCAAAAAAAATGCACTAAATTGTTCAAACCTTTTTTTTTTTTGCCCCTTTCGAGGTCAAGAACTGTTAATTTTATGCATCTAGGCCATTGTCTCACAGTTCCTCTGCTTCAGGCTTCTGTGAAATTGAGCCCTTGATTTGGTTATAGCTCTGGAAATGATTAGACTACTTTACTAAATTTAACGCAAGTGGTGAACTTAAGTGGTGAACCATTAAATCGGTTAACAAAGGCATGAAGCATGATGTACATAATCCAATTAAAAACACTCTACGTATGAGATACTCCTTGCCAGCCTTTCTCATCAACCGTAACCTCTTCATATCTTACCCATATTTGCCTGGTGCACGCCGAGAGACCCCAGGAGGGAAGCGCAAACGTCTCCGCGCCGTGCATCCATCGTGGCTCCTGGTGTGGGCTGGGATCTGATCCTCAGATGTTCTGGGAGCAGAATTTGGCCGTCTGCCTGCGCTGGGTTTGCAGCACCGTTGCAGCACTGTGCTGCAGGGTGGTGTCTCAGGATTTAAATGCGACGTTGAGCGCTGGCTGCGGGTGGAATGTCCGAGTGCGAAGCGCTGGTCTGGATCTGCCCTTTATCTTGGGGCAGTGCTGGAAGAAGCAGCTTTGAGCTGGAGGAAGCAGCTTTGACCTGGAAGCAGCGGGACCGCGACTGCCCTGCATCCCTGCGATTCCTGTGGTGCTTTGTCAAGCAAAGCTGGGGCTTGCAGCCCTCCACCCCTGGCACCAGGCCCCCCTGTGCAGTGCAGCTCCAGCTATGTGGCTGCAGCCTTGGGGATGGTTTTTTGGTGATGGAGCTCCTGCAGCTGTGCCCGCGGGGCTGTTGGGAAATCCCCATTGATGCGGGGTTTGAAAACCACCTTTCTTGGGGATGAGAGGAAGCTGGAGAAGGGTGGCACTTCTCAACTGGGGAGCATCGCCAAGGCCTGCTGCATCCCACTGCTCTGCTGTGCAGGATTTCCCCATTCTGCATCCTCCAGGAGGGATCTGAGCTGCCAGCTCCGTGCTGCTCCTGCCTCTGCAGGGGTGGAAAATGCCCTATCTGTGTTCTTTGGATCCATCACAGGACGTCGTGCCTTGGCGCTCATTTCCACACCTTTGCTGATCCCACGCAGCTCAGCGAACCACAGGGTGGATGTGTTTGCCACTAGCTTAATTAAAAAGGAAGAACCAGTGTTTTTCTGCTCCATTGGAGGGAGAGGCTCAAAGGGCTGAGCCGTCCTTGTTGTGCCCCACCTGGGCTTGGCTGTAGCAGGGCTGTGAGCCCTGATGCTGCATGGAATCTGCCTGCTGTCCCGTTCGGATGCTGTTGCTGCTCCCTGGATTTGGTCACCCTGTTCCTGCTTGTGCCCACTGAGGAGGAAGCGTTGGATCTCAGTGCTGGAAAGCCACCAGGGCTGCTCTCCAAGGGAATGCACAAGTACCGTGACCTCAGCCTTGCTGAAATGGGTGGAAAGACCGTGAGGTTGGGATTGGAGAGAGCTCATTGATTTCAGCAGGAGGCTCAGCCCTGTTCCTCCTGCCCTGAGATGGGGAGGATCGATCCTGGGATGTTGGCACCATCTGGCAGTGCTGGGAGCACTGGGGATGGCTCTGGGCACTGGGTCCTGAGGATGCTCCCCTCTCTGCACCGTGGTTGGAGCAGCGCCATGCAGCAGAAACCAAAAAAATAAAAAGCTGCGTTGGAGAGGACCAAGTGATTTATGCTTTTTCTCTACCAGCACTGTGGATGTCTAATTGCCTTCTGGATCTGGCTTCTGCCACAGCTGAGACCTTTGCACTGCCCGGAAGGAGCTGTGTTTGCAGATCATGCATCTCCTCCCCCTGAAACTGCAACTGCTTGCTTTCCTGTCTGACTCCGGGTCACGTCCTGGGTGGATCTCCCCAGTGCCTCCCACGAGGGTGCAGGAGGTGGGCAGGGGTGGGTCACACCCTGCTCCATCCTCAGCAGTGCCCCTCCCCGCTGCCTCACGGGGCTGCTCCTGAGGCCAGGAGCTGGGTGGGACCTGAGAGCTTGTCTCTGTGCAGGGGACTTTCCAGAGAGCTGCGTCCCGTGCAGTGCTGCAGCAGGACCTGGGTGTTTGCAGCATGCACAGAGCAGTGTGCAAGGAGCTGGGTGTGCACTTTCCCCCTGCACAATGGTGGCACAGCAGGTGCAGAAGTCTCCTTATGGGCCTTTCTTGGTACCCATGGGCTGATCCCCATTCTTTGCATTTCCCTGTTGCATTTTATGAGCTGTGGGTTGCGTTCTCTGCGCTGCCCCGTGGGGCTGCACTGGGCTCACCCAGCACTGCAGGGCACGCAGCGGTGCATCGCCCAGCAGTGCCAGATTGCTGGAAATATCCTTGATGTAAACACAGCCTCCACCTTAAGAACCGTACATGTGGGGTTTTTTTTGGTTTCTTGCTGTGGTTTGTACCAGACTGCGCTGCAATGTGTTGCTGGGAGCCCTGTGCAGTGGGATAAGGGCTGTCTCCTGCCTTCAGCTTGTGGAAACTGTAGCACTGAAGGCAGCCAGCTGCTCGTAACCCACTAACTCCATTTCAGTTTGTTTTCTTGGCACTTGAAACAGCAGCATGAGGGATGCTCTTCCTTTTTTCCCTTCCTCTCCCCAGACCATGCCCACCTCCAGCTGCAGAGATGGGGCTGTACCCCTGGCTTCAGGATGCCTGGTTGGGGAAAGGGTCACCGCAGCGTCAGCTGCTGGATGCTCCGTGCAGAGCCATTTTCTGCATCCTGGGCAGCGTCCACACTTATTTCCATTGAAAAGCCAAATGGTGCAAACCCGCAACAGCAATTCAGATTGCCTTGAATGAAGTTTGACTCCTATACTGCCATACGCGTGCGGGGCACACGGGGCTGTCGCCCCCCGCCCCCAATCCCTCCTGCTAACCCAGTTCTCCTCGCAGCCGGCCGAGCGGAGCGTGAGCACACCTCGAGATGCAGCCCTGCTGTCTCTGAGGCCGTGCCCTCTCCCCGCTCACCGCTGCTCTCATTGCAGCAGCAGCAGCTCCAGGCGCAGCACCTCTCCCACGCCGCCCATGGGCCCCCGGTCCAGCTGCCGCCGCACCCCTCTGGCCTGCAGCCCCCCGGCATCCCGCCCGTCACTGGCAGCAGTTCGGGGCTGCTGGCGCTCGGCGCGTTGGGCAGCCAGGCACACCTGGCCGTCAAGGACGAGAAGAACCACCACGACCTGGATCACAGAGGTGAGAACTTCGCCTCGCCTGCTCCTGGGGCTGGGGTCACCCTGAGCAGCTCTGGACGGATGCTTGATAGTTGCAGTCCAGCTTGTTTTCTCTTGTTACGAGTGATAGACGTTTTTCTCTTCCCTTTTGGAAGGGAAAAAATGCTGCGTGGGTTCAGTGTTTCCATGCAAAGCCAGCTGTGTGTTAGCACAAGGAGATACGGGCTCTTCCCATTAAGGCCCCATTGGCCCGGCGGTCCCCCTGCAGCACCGGGTGCGTTTGGGCTGTTCTCCCTGCAGAAGGAGGAAAAAAATACCGATAGCAATTATGCAGTGGCATGCACGTCTCTGCATGGGTCTGAATAACCCAGCAGTCCCCTTGGATACCGGGTATCGATGGCCAAACATCCCACAGCGGTGGGGGTGGGCACAACTGCCACGTTGGTGACTTTGTGGGTGAAACCCTCAGCTCGGTGCCATCCCCGTGTGATTCAGTGCATCTCCTCCGTGTGCTGTGTGTTCTACAAGGGGAGGGGGGAGGTGGTGGGTGAGGAGGGGAAATGGGGTGGAAGAAATGCTGGGGAGCCCGGTGTGCTCTGGGTGCAGGCAGCAGGCTGCTGCGGGCGCTCTGTGTCTGCTTCCCTGCTCCGGCACCCGTCCTAACTGTGATTTTTCTCTCTTCCCTCTGCTTTGGCTGTGCCCTCTGACCCCAACCGCTGCCAACAGAGCGGGACTCAAGCGCGGTGAGTGCAGCACCTCCTCCCCAACCCGACAGCTCCGCTTCTGAGCACCGTTTTGTTTCAGCTCTCCTTTGAACAAGCGAGCCCTGGGGTGTGAGCCCTGAGGGTACCTTTGGGGCTGATCCTAGGGAGAAAAGGGAGAGAAACAGGCCAGGTTCCCCCGCTGGCTGTGCCGGGACG
The DNA here is from genome assembly GCA_028571105.1 of Tragopan temminckii. Taxonomy (NCBI): domain Eukaryota; kingdom Metazoa; phylum Chordata; class Aves; order Galliformes; family Phasianidae; genus Tragopan; species Tragopan temminckii. The sequence continues at coordinate 17,005,427 of JAOWBP010004028.1, read as the reverse complement.
TCCCCCCCAGTGCCAGATGTGTGGGGTCAGACCTCCCCCACTGCTCTGCTCTGAGGTCGGGTCGCGACTGAGTGAGCGCCGTGAATGGGCGCAGCCGAGTCAGTGCGGGTAAAAAGATCCGTCGGCGATTAAGAAAGCTATTTTATTCCTGATCACTCTTCTATTATCTTGGGTCATCTAATCTGCCGGGCTGGTTGGGGCTATTATGCCACGTTAAGTAGGACTCGGAAGGTCAAGCAGTTAACTAACCAGCTAAATAACCACGGTCGAGGGCAGCCATCACCTCCGGCACTGATTGGATTCTTTAATTTATTTTTTCCCTGTGCCCCCAGTATGGCTCTCCCTCCATTGTAGTGGGGCTGGGGGGGGGATGCAGCCCATATCCCCCACCCCATCCACCGTGCTGCGGGGGGGGCTTTGAGAAGGCAGGGGGGAAGAAAAGCACTATTGAATGGGGAGAGGGGAATTGGGCATCGTTAACCTGCCCACGTGGGGAGGGGGCTGTGAAGGATGGGAGCGCTCCCAATCTATAAAATAAAACGCGGGGTATTCCCCATGGAGGTTTAATGCGTGCGATAATCAGCGTTAGTCATTCATATTTTCCTAGCCTTGCCTGAGCAATAAAAAATATTTAGTTTCTTGGCGGCGTGCCAGCAGAAGGCTGAATGGATCGATGCCTCTAAATGCTTGACATGATTCTCTGGTAGCTGCGAGGTTTTTTCAGCATGACTGCCTGAGAAGAAAGACCCCGGTGTTATCCAAAGCTGCTTATTGGGTAGCGAGGAGAAACATGAACTGCTTTAGTTCTCCCTTTCAGACGGGGAAGAAAGGCGGGCGGAGGGGCTCAGGAAGGCGGCTGCTTAGCAGGGCTGTGGGCTCCGTGATGAGATGCGGTGATGACGATGGCCCCTGTGGCTGTGAGGAGCTCACTGCAGCACGGGGCCGGGCTTCCCACTGCTCTGGCGCAGCTCTGAGCTGCCATTTTTGCTCCATCCCCACGTTGGGGCTGTTCTGGGGAAGGCAGTGTGTCGGATGTGTCCCAGTGGGTGCACAAAGTGCTGCCCACAGTGCTGGGCTGCAGGAAAAATGCTATTGGTGTGTGCTTTTCCAAATGGTTTTGAATGCCCTTTGGCTTGGCGGAGCTTGGCTTAACCAAGGCTGAGATAAAGCAGCTCCTGGCAGCTCTGCCCTTTACTCCCCTAATAAAAACTGGGGATGGAGGTCATGGCTCTGCAAGAACTGCAGGCTCCCTGGGGCTGGGCTCCTCGTGCAGAGCCCCATTGGGCTGCAGCCTGGTGTTGGGTGCATCCGTGTTGGTTGCATGGATGGTGTGTCTGCATTGGTTCAGTGGGCGGATGGTGCATCCATGGTGGGTAGATGGCACATCCGTATTTACCAGCAGCCTCCATGGGTTGCAGCAGCTGCCAGGGAGCTGCTCTGTTTCCTGCTGCTTCCTAGCAGGATTTTCTCTTTTCAACAACAAACAGCTCCTCCCCTTTCTCTGCTTTGGTGGCAGGCAGGCTCAGGTGCCCATAAATAGCCCATCTTGAGGTGATGTTCAGTGAGAACGTGTGATTTGGGCCACAGATCTTGCTCCACTGCTGGGGTTTTGCAGCCTAGGGGTGCTTTGAAGACTCAGTGCCGGGCAGAAAGCTGTTGGCTGTGCCCTTAAGTCCCATTCCCTCATGCATGCAACTCAGATGTGTTTGCTCTTATTGCAGAATAACTCCGTTTCGCCCTCGGAAAGCCTGAGAGCCAGCGAGAAGCACCGGAGCTCCACAGACTACAGCATTGACTCCAAAAAGCGGAAAGCAGAGGAGAAGGACAGCATGAGCCGATATGTGAGCTATGGGGGGTTCCTCACAGCCCAGGGCTGCGAGCTGCCTGGGGATTTGCCTGCATAGGGCAGCACGGGAGTGCCATGGGTGGGGGCAGGCTGGGTTTGGGCAAAATCTTGCCGAGGCTGTCTCTGTGCCCTGGGGTGCTGTAGGGGGATTCAGCTCCGTGGGAGCAGCCCCGAGGCTTGCAGCTCTGCAGGGCTGTAACTTAATGCTGTCTTTCAGGACAGCGATGGTGACAAAAGCGATGACCTCGTTGTTGATGTCTCCAATGAGGTGAGCCAAGGGGTGTTTTTGGTTTCACTGCTCTGGGGGTCCCACGGCTGGTGCTGGGGTACGAGTGCTTTCTCCTGCCTTGCAGGACCCTGCCACCCCCCGGGTCAGCCCGGCCCACTCCCCACCAGAGAACGGCCTGGACAAAGCTCGTGGGCTGAAGAAGGGGGATGCGCCCAACAGCCCGGCCTCGGTCGCCTCCTCCAGCAGCACTCCCTCATCCAAGACTAAAGACTTGGGCCACGTATGTGCTGTGCCGTGCCCTGCCGCAAGGCTCTCCAAAAACCCCCTGGCAGCTGAACTTCATTCTTTATATTTTATTTTTTTGTTGTTTTTTTTTTTTTCCTGTATCCAGAATGACAAATCGTCAACGCCCGGCCTCAAGTCCAACACTCCCACACCGAGGAATGATGCCCCGACCCCAGGGACGAGCAGCACCCCGGGGCTGAGGCCAATGCCTGGCAAGCCGAGTGGCATGGACCCACTGGGTGTGTACCACAGCTTCCTGGGGGGTACCTGGGACCTCACCCCGCTCAGAGCCCTGGGGATAGGGGGAGCGAGGGGGCACACCCGTCGCCCCACATCCCCTGACCGCATCCCTGACCCTCCCACAGCCTCAGCCCTGCGGACACCCATCTCCATCGCGGGTTCCTACGCAGCCCCGTTTGCCATGATGGGGCACCACGAGATGAACGGCTCTCTGACCAGCCCTGGTGCCTATGCTGGCCTGCACAACATCCCCCCGCAGATGAGTGCTGCAGCCGCCGCCGCCGCTGCCTATGGCCGGTCGCCAATGGTGAGCTTTGGAGCTGTACGTAGCACTTTTAGCTCCTTTTCTCGCTCACGGTGGGCGCGGGGAGGGCCTGGGGGGAGGGCCTGCTTGGTGTTGGGGTTGAAATGGGCTCCTCACCCCATGGTTTGGGTTGGCTCAGGTTGCGGGATGCAGAAGTTGGGGTGCACACTGTTGGGATGCTGTGTGCCCCACGGTGTTGATGGATATCTTATGCTCTGCCCATGAGAATAACTCCCTGCATGACCACCTTCCCCCGAGTACTGATACTGATAAGTCCTTATTTGCATACTTCAAGATAAAACACGGTCAAAATAGGAATTAAACTACTTGCAGTTAATACAGTGATTTGGGATTTTAGTTGCACAGGGGCACAGGCTGCCTGTCCCAGGGATGTGGGAGTGATGTGAGGAGGGTGAGCAAGTCCTGTGCTGATTCTTGCAGGCTCAAAATGCTGTTTCATTTCCAAATCCATCCCCTTCTGGTGTATGTGTGTGGGGGCGGGGAATAGTTTCAAGCTATTAAGAAGCAATATTGAGGGCAAATGGGGGCTTGTGGGGTTGCGGGGCTCATGGATGGGATGCTGGTGGTTGCCATGCCCATTTCGTCCTCGCATCTTTCAACAGGTTGGCTTCGACCCACACCCGCCCATGCGGGCCCCTGGCCTGCCCACCAGCCTGGCATCCATCCCCGGAGGGAAGCCGTAAGCACCGCTTGGTTTTCTGTGGGATTTCACCTGGGAGGGGACTGCCCACACCGCTTGGGGTTGGCCAAGCAGCGGTGGCCTCAATGCCACCAGCACGCTGCGTTAGCAACAGGGCTGTTCTAGGGGCTCACCTCTGTGTTTTCCCCCCACTTTGACAGAGCTTACTCGTTTCACGTCAGCGCTGACGGGCAGATGCAGCCCGTCCCCTTTCCCCACGATGCCCTGGCTGGCCCCGGCATCCCCCGGCACGCACGGCAGATCAACACGCTGAGCCACGGTGAGGTGGTGTGTGCCGTCACCATCAGCAACCCCACCCGGCACGTGTACACGGGTGGCAAGGGCTGTGTGAAGATCTGGGACATCAGCCAGCCGGGCAGCAAGAGCCCCATCTCTCAGCTGGACTGCCTGGTAAGGCGCGGGGTGGGAGGACCTGCGGTGTGTGTGAGCTGTGGTGTGTCACTGCTGGTCCCCAGGAGTGACTGAGAGCCTTTGTAGGGCTGTTGTAGCAGCCTTCTTAGAGTC
>JAOWBP010004028.1:16970694-16987916 GCA_028571105.1 Tragopan temminckii | reverse complement strand
GGCACAAAGGGCCGCCCCCCATCCCCCCCCGGGCCGTCACACTGCCCCGTTTGTTCCCGCTGTTTACTTAAGGCGTTCCGCAGTTCCCAGCGCGGATTTGTGCTGCTGGGTCGGTTTACTTACGCCGGGAAAGAGGGGAGAAAAAAAAATATATCTGTCTGATCTTCAATAATCAAAGTAATTAGAATAATCCTTTCAGGGCCGAGCGAAGGATTATTCCTTCGTGCCGTTTGAGTTCCATCCTCATTTGGGGCTCGTAGCAGCCCTTCGAAGTGCTTTTTCCCCACTGCGGCCGCAGTCCCCGACCGCTCCCGGGGACCCCGCGGCCCTTTCGGGTCCTTTGGCCGCTCGTTGTCGGATAAGGACCCTCCGACGGACACTGGGGACATCCCGGACCCCGAGCTGCTGCCGCAGCACTGCGCTGTCTGCGGGGAGCGCTCATTACGTCGGGGGATTAAGAAGGTCCTCCACCTCACCTACGTCGCGCTTCTGTACGCTGGCGACGAACAAAGGGCCCTCGGCTTGCCAAGAGGAAAGAATAATGGACACAGCTCGCAGACGCGGGATTATTATAATGTAAATAAACGAATGGGAGAGCACAAAACTCATTTAGGCCTTCAACTTTTCATCTGGCGGTGAACGAGAGGGATAAACACAGCCTTTAAAAGCCGTGCCGCGAGCAGCACAGCCCTCTTCCTGCATTGCCACGGCCCCACAGCCGTGCGGCTGGGGGGGGAGGGCTGGGGGGCAGAGCCAGCTCGTCGCACTGTGCTACTTTACGCTCATTTAATATCGTGGGGAACTGATCTGCTGCAGCTGCTTTGTGCCCCCTGAACTGATGAAACCCCCATGGCAGGCAAGGAGCGGCCCTCTTAAGATGCACAAAGCAGGGAGCGATCCCATGGTGCACAACGTAAGGAACAGCCCCAAAAAGATGCACTCTGCAGGGAGCAGCACTGCAGTGCATGGAGGGAGCAGCCCGAAGATGCACAATGCAGGGAGCAATCCCATGGTGCACAGCACAGGGAGCACCCCCAAAAGAGGCACTATGCAAAGAGCAATCCCATGGTGCACAACGCAGGGAGCAGCACTGCAGTGCACGCGAGGAGCAGCCCCATAGCACGCAAGGAGCAGCCCCAAGATGTGCAATGCATGGAGCAATCCCATGGTGCACAATGCACGGAGCAGCCCCGAGATACAAAACGCAGGGAGCAACCCAATGGCATGCAGAAGCAGCTGCCAGCCAGTGGAGCTGCTCTTATTTTCCTGCCTCACGACCTTGGCTGCTCACCTCCTCATGCACACGTCTGGAGGCGCTGCGTGGGAACAGTGAGTGCACACTGACCTTGTTTGTGCTCAGCTGGCAGTGCTGTGCAGCCCTGGGAAGCCAGGAGCCGGGGTTTAGCAAATTGTAGCTCTCTCATCAAAGCAATAGTCTCCCTCTGTTTTCCAATGGCCACACAAAATGTAAAAAATCAGTGCTTATAACTTGCCAAGCGGCACAGAAGTGCAAACAGGACAGCAAATAGCATCATTTCTGCTCGAAGGCAGCAGACAACCCAAGCATCACATGCACCAGGACTACACAAGAGTGAGAGCACAAGTATGAGTGTGCACACTGCTCCATATGGGCACCACTGCTCCGGCGTTGCCATGGGCAGGGGAAGCACTCCAGGCTCAGGGCTTTAAATTATGAACAATTATCATCAGGAAAATGACAAGAATGGGAAAATTAACAAAGAGCTCAATACGTGCAGCTAAATGACCAACATAAATGCATTCCTATTAGGCAGTCAATATCGGGCTGGCAACTCCTGTCTGCGCCTATTTCTCATCAGACAAAGCCTTGACCTTGACCTCATTGTCCTGTTTGCTGGGAGACCGAATCCCATAACAACTCGTCGGGTGAATGTATTGGACCGGTAATCCATAAATATTGATTCATTGTTTGCAGTGTAATTTAAATGTCAGCTATAAGCCGGGGGCAGATAAAGATCTGTATCAACAATAAAACTGGATGGAGGCTGTAAATCCCCTGGGGCAGCCCGGGTTACAGCGGGTAGGTGGAGCAGCATGCATCCTTGGAAAGGAAAAGCGAAAATGGAAAGGAGAAATGAAACGGAGCCCCGCTTCCTGTGTGTTAGGAGGAAGGATGGCATCGATCCTCCAGGCAAGCAGTGTGGTTGTGCAAGGCGGCGGTGCTGGGGAAGGGCACTCAGGTGAATGAGATAATTCCTTCTTCACAGCTCTGTCTGATGGAAGCGCTAGAATTTCACACTGAATGATGGAAATGAAGAGATGGAGTCACTGGCGGCTTTTTGGAAGGCGTTGGGCGCGCAGTTGGATGGAGCTGTTGTCTCCATCTGTGCTGCCGCTGCTCATCGGGGTGGTAAAGCACCCTAAACATCAGCGCAGGAGGGGCTGCATGGACACAGAGGCTTTCACCCAAAGCTCAGCCCTGTGCTGCAGTGCATTTCACCCCAAAAGGACTTTCTGCCTCCAGTGGGGCCCCTCTGCATTGAACCCTGCTAAGAACTCTGCTATGAGCCAAACACCGTGACAGCCACACACCAAGGCAGGAGCAGGCCCTGCTCTGAGCTGCACCTCACACTCCTCCTCTGCAATCCCCCTGGGAGCTCTCAGGAAGGCAGCACCAGGTGCTCCCAGAGGGATGGCAGCCACCACGACCTCTTAGCCTGGCACTGAGCTACGTGCACTCTAATCTCATTAGGCTTAGGGGCTCGAAGTTTAGAAGTTTAATTCAAACCCCTGTTACTATGACCTACCCTTCGTGCTCCCCTTATGATAATTAATTCATGATAATAAAATAAAAATTCTTCTCAACCCTCCCCTTTCAGTTTGCAAGATGTACCAGAAGCCATAATCTGCCCCTGGGAGAATTTGGAGAGGGGCTGGAGAGATGCTGTGCTCCAGCAGGAGCATGTGGGAACCACGGCTTGCTGCAGTCCCTGCATTCAGGGAATTATGCTCTAATCCTCTCTGCTGAGTTAGGTGACCAAAAAGGAGGGAAGACATTAATGCAGAGGGGCAATGGGTATTTGGAGAAGGGGAAAAGCGATGCCCATTGCTATCAGCAGCGTGGCATCAGGTGCTGAGCTATGCTGCGGGACACGGGCAAAGCCCACAGTCCCTTCCCCTGCTGCAGCCACTGCACCTCAGCTCCAGGCCCTGGAAATCCCATTAGCAGTGCATTAATTACCGCACAGAGCATCAGCAGATCGCAGCCTGGCAGTGGGGAGCACAGAGCACTGAATGTAACCCCCAGCCCAATGCTGCTGCTTGGTCCAAGCAAGGAAATGGTGCAGGGAGTCTTCTGGCAAGGACTAGCACCAGTCTGGCCTCCTCTGTCCCAGTGATGCTTTCCCCTCCCTAGCCCAGGATATTGGGCAGCAATCTGGGCCTCCAGCACTCCATTTGGGGAGGAAAAAAAAAAAAGTTTTTCTCCTCCTCAGCATTAATAGCCCATGGCTGAGGAACGATTGGATTGCAGACATCATAGAAAATCTGGGAGGAGTGCCAGGTGCTGCTGAGCACCACACTTCAGTACCTGAGCACAGCGCTTCCCTGCCTCTCAATCCTGTATTATTTATTGAGTGGCAGCTCCATACACATGCTCTGGAGGATGCTGGAGGTGTGTGGCTCTCCTGACAACCTCCATCTCCTGTGTCACATCCTCAGGATGCTGCAGCTGTGCTAATGGGGAGAGACGCTCTAAATAAATGCAGCTCAGCTCTCTGTTCCACTCCGCTCAGCCCAGGTCACTGCAGCTATGGAAGGCCACCCCAACAGCCTCCTCCTCCATGGGTCCAGCTGAGATTTCTCAGGATGCAGAGGTCACAGCCTGGATCCTATGAGGCCACTGAGGCCAAGGATTTGTTTTCCAGAGTTCAAAGCAGCTCCCTGCCCCAATTCCTGCACTGTTTCACCCCAAGCCCAACCAGCTCCTCTGGCACCACTGGACATGAGGGATCCTGTTCTCATAGAGGGCTCATTGCAGGTCTCCAGGTCCCACTCTCCACCTCACACAACCCCCCTTGAAACCAGAGCCAGCAGGATGGACACCCACCAACCCAGCAGCAGGATTTGATTCCACGTGTTTTCTTTCTGCTTTAATTTACATTCCAGGAACAGATCAAAAACCCAAATAAAGCAGCGAGGTGGTGCCAGCTCCTACATCTGCCTTCAGAGGCCTTCGGCTGTGGCCACAAGCATTGCCTAATGCCATGGCTGAGCCGCTCAGATGCAGTCTCCTCACCCCTTCAAACCTCCCTTCTCCATGCAGCATTGAAGGCCGTGGCACACAGGACTGAAATGTACAGAAGGGGAAAGCTCAGTGTGTGCATGCCTCAGCAGAGACGTAATTGGTTGTGATGATGATGGCTCTGGGTCTCAGCAAGAGGCAGCACCTCCAGCCCAGCTCCAGCCAGCCCCCACTTGGGTCATTTTTCCAATGGGTTTACAGGGAAGTTGTGCTTCCCCTCCCCCCAGTTTTTGGAAGCATTTCAACATCAGCCAACACGTTCTGCTTTGATCAACAAACTGTGCAGGCACCGGAGCTGATGTTAATAGAAAACAAATTGAAGCAGGCTGGAAAAGTTGAAAAGGAAACACTGAGTGCTGAGCCAAGGGGCCAAGCCTGGTGCAGCCCGTGCTGCATGCAGTGCCTTGTGACACTGGCTGTGGTGGGGATGTCCTGCCTGTCCCACTCTGCCCTGCTGTGTCCTACCATGTCCTGCTATGCCCTCTGCCTTCAAGGAATCCCATCAGATGGGGCTGATGTGTGGAGCTGACAGGGCAGAGCTTCAGTGCTGGGGAGCAGGTGGGGCTTTGGGGCATGCTCCAAGAAGCAATAATGCAATGCTATAAAGTGATGGAAAACACAGCAACAATGTCAGGGTGACAAATTCCCAAACGAGGACGAGTCCAAACAAAGCAACCAAGGATGCAAAAACAAAGGAAAAAAAAAGTTGTCTTACCTTTAGAAGACCTCAGGTAGGCAGGGATCTCCAGCAAAACACCCCCACCTCCACTGCCAACCCTTAAATGAGGGCTGGGAAGGGGTGGATCCTGGCTCCACCCCTTCCTGTCGCCCAGGTAAATTGGATGCACCTGAGCTGCTCTGGATTGGTCCTGCCTTCCCACCAGGTGCTCCATCACTGCTGCAGGCTGTGACTCAGCATTTCTGTCACTGGAATTCTAATGGGAACAGCCTTGAATTGCAGATGAAGTGGCTGCTTCAAAATGGGAACCATTCTCTGCATGGTGAGCACCCACAGGGCTGCCCCATATCCTTTCCAGCCCCCATGGGGATTGAACTGGATGACCTCAAATGGTCCCTTCCAACCTCAACCATTCTGTGATTCTGTCAGCTCCACAACAAAGCCATGCTCCTTTCCCTTTGCTTTGCTGCACCCATTTCCAGGTGCAGTGCTTTGGAGACTGAAAAGATTTCCATCCTGGTCCCAAGTGTGAGGAGTGGGGAGCTGCTAAGAGCCTGAGCAGAGTGGGAGCTACAAGCTAGAAATTACCCAGAAAACGTAGGGAAAATCAGTAAGAAGTGGCAAAGGTGCAGAAACCACAATGTCCAGCTGAAGCAGCATAGGGGTGTATTCTGTATGGTCAGACATCAGCCCTGAAAGTGCCAAGGAGATCCGATGTCCCCAACCTCATCTGGAGAGTGCACCCTTTGGACCAGGCAAGGAAAAAGTTTACAGCTTCCAATATTTTAACCCTAATCCCCGACAGACAATCTGATTTGGGATGTAATTTGCATAGCGTGTCTCATGATTTCATTTAATCTGCCCAATCCTCTTAGGGAGCAGAACAGCATAAGTTATCACAGACATCGCGGCCGCTTTGGAACCGCGGTCCCCCACCCATCCCAACGGCAAACCTGGGACCCGTGGGCTGACCCTGAAATGGAGAGGACAAGGCAGCCCGAGGCAGCGTGGTGGTTTGAGGGCTTTGGATCCCCTCCTTTCTTCCATCCCCAGTCCCATTGAAGCACAGCTGGGAGCGATGCGCAGAAGATGCGCCTTCCACCTCGCCCGCCTTCCTGCATTCACATAACCCCAAACTTCCCCACTGGGGGAACATCATACAACTCCTTCCATTAACAGAGCATCTGCGGAGCCCTCAGGCTTCACCTTTAACTTGTCCATGTAATTGGAGAGTGAACGCGTGCTTTGTGGTGATCAGGCTGTGGATCAATATAGATATCAGCACCGCCCATTTTCCAGCCAACCCTCCATCCTCAGTCCCACTCCCTCGCCTGGGAAACCAACCGGTGGCATTTTTTTACCCAACAAAATACTTTTTAAATGATTTGTTGTGATCGAATCACTCCATTCCCCCTCCCCCCCCAGATACCACAAAGCATTAAAATCCCCTACTTCAATATCCTTTATCCTTTAAGGTTCTTTATAATTCAATAAACAGGATTTCAAATCCTCCCAGCCCAGGATGGACTTGTTCTGCACCGCCGTTCCGGGCCACTCTTCTAATGCACACTCTTATTAAGCCGTGCAAGCTTACAGCTCTTTAATCTTTTTGAACACATGTTGAGAAGAATAAAAGCAATTTTGTTTGGGAAACTGAAGGCCATGTTCAGCTGGAAATAAGCTTTTTCTCTAATCTCACCTCTTGCTTTGCAGGGTTACCCAGTAACCCCGGCAGGCACCGCCTCGCCCCATTCATTTCCTCTCTCTCTTTTAATTGTGGGAGGGGAGAATTAAGCAAAAAAATCCCAATTTTGGCTCTTTTTCCCCCAACGTCGGTACATTTCTGCCCTCCAAATAATCTCAGATCTGGGCTTCTTTTGGCTCGGAGCTAATCTGGATGTAATTCCCCTACCTCTGCTTCTGCCCTTGGCAACGCACAAATACAGATTAGAGGGTTATATAAATGTAATTTTCTAATTAATCATTTCGGAGCCAGCCGCCGCGGTGGTTCTTTCGCTTGGCGACAAATGCGCATCCATTGCAGCTCACAGCAAGGGGAGGTTTACACAACAGCCCCATTCTGCCCGGGGTCCCAACCCACCCCATGCACCTGCAGCATCCCAGTGCCACAACCACCCATCTTCACCCCAAACCCTCCTAGCGCTGTCGGTTCCACAGCCCCAGAATGCTGCAGGTTGAGCCCAAGCGGTGCTGCAGAGCCCTGACCTCACACCTCATCCCCAAACATTTCCTGGAGAGCTGGGAGAGGGCTTTGCCTTCTGCTCACATGTCCCCTAGAAAAGCACTGCCGCGGCCCCTTTAAAGGCAGACTGAAGCGTTCATTAGCTGCCCTATTTTTTCAGGTGTATTCTAATAGCGCTAATTAACTCTAAGGTAGATTTTAGCACTTCAGCCTCCCTTTCTGCCTTCAAATGCCAAAACAAATCTTGCCATAATTACCAGCAATCCTTTTCATTACCGGCTGCCTAATTATCCTATTAATAGCACATCCTCAGAGACTATATTTGCTTGGCAGGCAAATATTTGTTTTTAAATTAGCAAACACAAACTGCTCTGTTTGCTGAAGGATTTTGAAATGCAAAATGGTTTATATTCGCGGGGAAAAAAAAAGGGAAAAAAAAAAAACAATTAATCCAAGTAAAACTGAGTGCTTAATCCACGTGAAGCAGTGGAATCTTTCCGTGTGCTCAATGAGGAGAGCTGTGCCCGAGCTGTGTGTGCTTGGACACTCCAGGAAGGGTGCAGAGTGTGGGGCAGGGATCCCTCATGGCCAGCTGTGTGACTGCAGGCTGTGGCCCTTAGGAAAGCAAGGAGGAGTCCCTTTGCCCCACGCAGCACTGAGGGACCCAAAGAGCTCCCCAGCTCCATCATGGCTGTCCCATTGGATGGGAGCTCTGCACAAAGCAGGGCTGGGTAGGGGCGTTTGGGATCTGCAGGGCTTTGGGTGCTTGGGCTGATGGAGGGGAGCTCAGATCCCATGGCAGTGCAGATCCCAGCAGGGAGCAGCAGGAGGGGCACTGGATCCCATCACTGCAGCCCCCAAAGCCCCCAGGGACCAAGGAGATAACGACCCAACATGTGCCTTCTGGCGTTTTAAGCTGGGGACTAGAAATGCTCCGCTTAGGAAGCTCCAGGGCGATTAGTCTGGTAGGTTAATTATTGATCACAGAGTTAAGAGGAGAGGTGACCATAGGGTGAGCCCATGGAGGGGACGACCAGCCTGGCCTCCATGTGCCTGGTGCCAGCAGGTGATGAGTGGCATTGAGCATCAGTGGGTGACACTGGGTGCAAGGAGGTGATGTGTGGCAGTGGGTGCGTGGAGATGGTGTGTGGCAATGGGTGCTCCTTGGGGCAGTTGCCAGCCATGGGAACGCAGTGACCGTGGGGGTTCCTCTCCTGCACAGGGGATGCCTGGAGCTGTCTCCAGGGTTGAGAACAAACACGGATCAATAGATTTATCTGCAGCAGAGGAACTCCTGCGACGTGCCCGCAGTCTATTTCAGAGCAGCTGAATTATTTATGGACCTGGAGGGGCTTTTTCCCTGTAGGCTTCGGAGCATCTACCTTCACAGCTACAATTACAGGCAGCTCTCTGCAGAAAACCAACACCTCTTGTTCTCTTTTCTCTCTCTCTCTCTTTTTTTTTTAAACCTAACTACTTCTTTCCTCGGTTATAAAAAGAGAAATACAGCCTCATCATGCAAACCACTGAGAGCAGGGAGATGAATGGGCCATGCTTTGCAGCTGCATGGGTTGGAGCAGGCTGAGGGGAAGAGGGTGCACAGAAACGGGGCCCCAGGCTATGGGATGAGCATGGAGTGCAGCATGGAGTGGGACCCAAAGATGGGAGTCGACTCATTATGCTGGAGCATAATGAGTGGACCTGGAGCCACACTGAAGGAAATGAGCCAGCTCCTGGGGACCAAGAGGTCAACCGCCCTGCGTGCAGCACTGCCCAGGCTTCCCTTGAATGACTCAAGTCTAAAATCCAGCAGCGGCCACACCGAGCACACAAAGGCAGCTTTGCAATCCATTATGCTCCATTGGAGACCTGGCTGGGACCACACATGTGAGAGGTGGTAAATAATGCATGGCTGCCTGGCCGGCCCCGCTCCTCACTCCTCTCCCTTTCATTTGCCTCTGTCAGCTCCTTCCAGCCCCGTGCCAGCTGACAAATATCTCCCCACCTACAGAAAAGGAAAGCACTGCAAACACACGGCCCTGTCCTGCTCCTTGTAGGGAAACAGGGAACGGGATGAAGCTCTGCCCCATAGAGGAGTAGAGGATGGGGTATCACAGCCTCTGGGTTGCTCAGGGCTTGGCTTGGGGTGTTTGAGCTCTTCCCTGCAGCCAGGGACAGAAACGTGCCTTTGCTTTGTGAGTAGACCTGTGGCAATGCCAGAGATCAGCTGGCTCTGGCACAGACCCCAATTCCTCTGTGGTGGCTGCAATGTGGTGACAGGATGCAGGGTAACGCTGCAAGGTGCCCCTATTTCTGCCCCCAAAACCCACTCAGATGAGCAGCAGCAAGAGCTGCTTGATGGCTATGGAGACAAAACCCCTGCCCCAACAATTTTTATGGGTTTGCTCCTCTTGCAGCAGTTTACTCCTCTTGCAAGGGGTTTGCTTCTCCTGCAGGGGTTTGCTCTGTCCCTGTTTGCTGGTTATGTCTGTTCCCAGTAGCAAAGGGATCTCCTCGGGTCCATCGCTGGTGACACCCAGAAACCCAACTGGGTTTCCCTTGCAAAGACCCAGCATGCAGCTGAGCAGATCACCAAGGGCACAACCCTCCAGGCAAAAACCCAGAGAGTTTAGATACACAAAAATCCTTTGTGTGACACCATGTTTTCCCTGAGCCATGCCGTGGGCCACCACCAGCAGAGTCATCCCAAATCCCACAGGACCCTCTGCTATCTCTGTTGGAGCCAAGGGCATGAGACAAGAGCTGGGTATGAGTCAATAAAATAGCCAATGCATGAAGCCCATAAATCAGACAGCAAAAAGCAGCAATAAATCAATGAAGCAGCCCGACTGTGGAATTATTGCATGACAGCATGTTTGGTCCTGCATCCTCTGGTGCCTGGGGGACAGCTGGAGCCTTGGAAGGGACCATGCTGGTTTGCACGGTGCAGATCAGACAGATCACACACAAGGCCAGGGGAAGGTGCAGGGGGCACTCGGCAGTGCAAACCTTTCCCTGCAGAGCTGCCGGCTCCTGCTTGCTGCTCACAGTGGAACAGCAGCATGCACAGCGCTGCAGGAGCAAAAGCAACCAGCAAAGCCAGCTGACAGCTCCAACCTCCTGAAATCCAGCGAAAACTGGGTCAAGTGCATAGAGCAATGCAGCAACACGAAGTTCACCCAGAAAACACGCTGAGGAAAACTCCTTTGTAGGGCAGACAGGGTTGGCTGCTGAGTTCTTCATAACCCCCGTTGCAATGTGACGCAGAGCAAGCTGCAAGCTCCTGTATCTGGAGCCCAGCCTCACCGTGATCCCAACAGAACCAAAGCCCTTTGCAGCAGGGATTGTCTCTCTCTGCTGCGCTCTCTCCCGTTTCCCCTGAGCAGATTAGCAGACCCTGAGCATGGGGATTTAATCCCACCACACAGAGGCTGGGAGACATGGGAGGGATAAACCCCCTCTGCTTCCCCCACTGCTTTGGGGCTGTTCTCAGGGCCGCCAGCAGTCTCAGTGGTGTGAGCGTGCCCAGAGCCAACCCCTGCTTTGGGCTGCCCTGCGAGCACAGCGTGTTCTCTCGCAATTGCTCAGTTATGATTCCCCTTCTCCTCCTGTCCTTTTAGGTCAAAACCACGCATTTAATTGTTTCAGTGATAAGAGAGCCATTCTCACAGCTCCTCCAGCGCCTTCATTAACTTGCAATGCGTGCCTCGCTCTGCACCTCCTGCAAGTGCTGCGCGCTGAGCGGCTGAACGGGGGGCAATTAGAGCTGCCCATCCCACAGACACTGCATTTCTGGGCTGGGAAAGCAGCTTTCCCCTTTGGAGAGCGAGTGACGCACCTGCAGGACGAGCACCCGTTGCATTCTGAGGATGCGCAGCGGTGCGTGGCCCACCAGAAGAAAAAGCAAAGCAACCAGCAGCAGGACGGCAAACAGCTCCCTGCTCCCGCTGCCACCTGGGGCCAAGGAGCAGATGGAGCGCCAGGGGCTGCTGCCTGGTGCCGGAGCAGTGCACGGCGCACACATCTGCAGCACCATTTGGTGCGTGCAGCGGGCCAGGCAGCACCGCGCAGCCACCAGCGCAACACCATCCATTATGCATGAGCATATTTACGCCGTGCAGAGGGTCCGTCAGCGACTTTGATTAAAAACCCAAGGAGTAATGAATATGCAAAAGCAAGCGACTGCTCGGAGGAACAGATTTGTCAAATTGTCCGTACTTCATCCAGATAAAGAAAACTCTCAAGAGGTCCCGCAATTGAAAAACTCGCCGTGGAATCGCAGCATTATCTGGGATTAAATCCCCTCTGCCACACAGAATCTGAATAGGAAAATATTTGTATCCTCAATTCGAAGTGAGGGCGGCGGGAAGAGCGGCGCTCACACAAGAGGAAATGTGATTTCAATTCACATTGTGACTCCGCAGCCATTTAATTATTTTAATTAGGCTTAATTAGTGGTAAATTTACAATGATATGCTTGATACCTGGCATTAAATCTTTCATGCATAAATGTTTTGTTAAAATGAGAAAATAGGCACGTGGCATTTTGCCAGCAATTAGTGCTGAACGCTCTAATGAAAGATTACTGCTCCGCCGTGATTGGTGCTGACAGGCGGAGCAGCGGTTTGTGCTGCGCCGTGCAGACAGCTGCCCCACAGCATTACCTGCAGCCCTGCTGCCCACTGCAGCTCTGCACCCAGGGGCTGCACCCCTGTCCTGCACCACCTGATGGGATGGAGATGGGGCCATAGAAGCGTTAAGGTTAGAGGAGACCTCCAGGATCACCAAGCCCAACATCGCCCATCCCACCATGCCCACTGCCCGTGTCCCTCAGTGCCACATCCCTGTGGTTCTTGAGTACCTCCAGGGACGGTGAACCCACTGCCTCTCTGGGCAGCCTGTGCTGGTGTCTCACTGCTCTTTGAAAGAGGAAGTTCCCCCCAGTATCCCACCAGAGCCTCCCCTGGCACAGCTTAGCATGAAGACCTCCAAAGGTAGAAGAGAAATATCCTGCCTCGCCCAAACCAACAGCAAACCCCAGAGCATGAGATGGGAAGGACAGGATTGCTCCAAAGTAGACTTAGGGATGTAATGAGCACAGAACTCCTCAGTTCTGCAAGGTGCAGGAGTCAGCACAGCACCTGCCAGATGAGGAATCGGAATGGGGTGGCATAGGCAAGCAGAGATGGTGGAAGGATGGCTGAGAATTCCTTGTCTGTGGCTCAGACTGGGAGTGGTGCTGGTGGGAGGCTGAGTGCTCACCACGCTGGTGCCTATGGTGCCTGTAGTGCCCATGGCGTTTGCAATGCATTCCGTGCCTGCGGTGGTTGCAGAGCATACAATGCGTGCAGTGCCCATGGGTCTGCAGTGCATGCGGTGTCCGTGTGCCCACTCCCTGCAGCAAATGTCGGTTTGCTGCTCCTTATTTTCATGAGCAAGCCATATATTTGCATTGCAAATGTGTCCTTTGGGTTGTGCAACTGTTGGGATGCAAATTGAGCAGCTGAGGCCTGAGCAGGAGGAAGGAAGCCAAGGACCATGGGAATGATGGTAGAAATGGGTGTGGGTTGGGGCCAGTGGTTTTGGTGCAGTGTGCCAGCAGGGCCTGCTCTCAGCTCTGAGCCGGATGGCCCAGCACAGCCATGGCAGTGCAGGAGCAGAACTGCAGCGGTGTGCAGCAGTCGATGTGCACGCCCATTGGCTCCTGAAGTGATGGGAAATCATTGCACTTATCTGAGCACTGAAGGTCATAAATTGCAAATGGCAAAAAAATCCTCTGTTGATAGCAGTGGATTGCAGCATCCCATCATTGGCTGTGTTGAAATTCCCTTACACAGAGGTAATGGGGTGGCTGTGCTTTTCAGCAGGAGAAGCATCTTCAGCAGGATTTGCATCTTTTGCAGTCCTAAAGGCTGCAAGGCCTCCTAAAGGGGCAGTGTTTGGGCTGCCCCTTTTCCCACAGGCACATCTCACCTCTTTCTGTTTGTTTTCAGGCAGTCGTAATCCCAAATCTATGGTCCGAGGGGAGTTCAGGTCCTCACCTGAAACCAGCACACAGAGAAGGTCAGGAAGCAGTGCCAGAAGATTCAGTTACAAACCTGCTAAAAATCACAGGGAGATTAATCCCACTGTTTTCTAACTACAGTTAAGCACAGAGCAAGGATATTAACTACCTCCCCGGCCCTATTGATCTTCCTGTCTCCTGCTACTACTGGAAACAATTAGAGGTCAATAAGCAACATGAGATGAAATTTACGGCTGTCAGATAAACCATTTGGAAATATTTCCTTGCCCTTTTACATCAGTAGCTCTGTCAATACTGCAATCAAATATTTTTATGGAAAAGAAAGTATCTTGGAAATATATCTGTTCCATCCCACGGACTGGGAGCACAGCGTGTAAATACACAGCCAACGGCCAGCAGCTCTCACAGCAAAATCCAGTGTACAAATAGCAGGAAGACTTTGTTTTAACAGCACCATCCATCCAGGAGCAGCATTAATGCATTTACCCTCTCGGTGACCCTGCTAGTAGAAATAAGAAATCTTTCTTTTGGACTAGCAAAGGAAGAAATCAGGGCATGAGGAGGTTGTTTCTAAGCAGTGCGCATGCAGTGACCCGTGGGCTGTGGAAATGGATGTGCAGTGCCACTGCACTGGGTGCACATATTGGGTGCGTGTGTTGGAAGCACGTGTTAGGTGTGAGTGTTGGGTGCACGTGTTGGCTTTGTGTGTTGGCTGTGTACTTTGGGTGTATGTGTTGGATGTACGCTTTGGGTATGTGTGCTGGGTGCATGTGCTGGCTACACGTATTGGATGTACATGTTGGGTGCACGCATCAAATGCGTGTGCTGGACTCTCTTGGATGCACGTGTTGGGTGCACATGTTGGCCAGACACCGAATATGTGCTGGATACGTGTGCTGGATGCAGGTTGCGTGCATACACTGGGTGCACGTGTTAGACACATCTGTTGTGTGCAGGCATTGGATGCATGTGTTGGGCTCTGCTGGATACACATGTTAAACACGCATTGGATGCATGCAGTAGACACCTGCAGCCACACCGTGACCCCACAGCAGCTCTGCGTGCACTGTGACTGCCCCACAGAGAGGCCTGGATGGCCACACGACCAGATGTGGCGTGGCCACGTTGCCATGGCATATTCCTGGGGTCCCACTTCTACAGCCATCGCATCCCTGCAGCCCCTGGCCAGGGTGAGAGCACAGGACCAGGACAGGGAAAGGATGGACCACTGTGATGGCTGCTGCTATTCAGGCTGCCCTGGCCCTTTCCATATCCATTGAGTTTGGGGCAAAATCACGACATCCGAGGCAGGCACAGAGACATTCCAGGAACGGAACGCTCCCACCATGACCCCCAGCATGAATACCAGGGATTCAGGACGGAGCACTGGAATCTAATTTTGCTCAAGGCAAGAGATGTTCAACTTGAAGACATGCACAGTTCTTACATTAAAAAAAAGCCATAATGTCTATGCATACATGACAGATTTACTAAAGAAGCAATTCACTGCAGTGCCATCAAGCAAGTGTACATACAGCTCAATTTTGCAAGGAATCATTCACGGTACATTTAGTAAGGCTCCGGGATGAATGGGCTGAAGCATTCTTTTGCTATTTATCTCCTATTTCCCTTGCTTGTTAACTCCTCCTCCCCAAACTCGGCTGTCATTGCCTTCCCATCCCTCTGAACCAGCTCTCCAGAAGGAAGATCTGGGGTTAGACTTATTTTAGGCCCTGCTGCTGGGGGTGAATGCAGGCACACCCTCCTTCACCTGCGAGGTCCCACCATGTGCTCCTGCGGCTCTGCCCACAGCCCTGGATCTGTCCTCCAGCCCTCCCTGCAATCCCACCCCATGCATGTCTCCTGGTGCTGGTGGTCCCTCCGGGTGCTGTGTGCCTGCTGTGGGTGTGTAGCTGAGCGTCCCAAAGTACCAAGATCCCCAAACTGTCCCCTAGCCACCACTGAAGGACTCATTGAAACACTCATTGAAGGACCTTATTTCCTGTCCTGCATTCCCAGGACCCCACGTTAGCATTCAGTCCCTGACCATGGCTGGTAAATGGCAGAAGAAGAAACATACTGGCCTCATCCCCTCTCCCTGCCCTCGTCCGTCACCCAGCATCACCCAGGGCACCCTCCAAAGCACACCAGGTTTTGAGATCATTCTCTCACGATTACCAGAAAACATGACATTACTGCCGTAATACCACATCCCCTTCTCCCCACCCCATCCTCACTTAGCCAGTGTGCTTAAATGAAAGGAGCCGAGCTGCTTCCCCCTAAAGCCATCCTCCCTGGAGCTCGGCTGGGCTCTTCCCCTGGTCCTGCCATGTCCTCTGTACCCACAGAACTGGTGGGGCAGCACGGCCACATCCCTGCCTTCATCCTCCTGAGGCGCTGAGCGTCAGCTGGAAGGGAGACATACATCTGTGCTGCACGCCGCTGGGAACAATTTTGTCGACAGCATTTTAACATCCAAGTGATGCTCAGAGCAGCTGGTAGCAGCAGTGCTGGGAGCTGCAATAAAAACACTTTTATAAAATAAATCACCTTGCATTTGCATACGCCGTGCATGAAAGCACACAATCGGATGCTGACACTAAATACTCCACGGATCTGGGTCTGGTCTGAAAACAACAGGGGGAATAAGAGTGGGGAAAAAGACAACAACAATACACTTTCTGGGCTATGCCAGGTGGCAAACGAGGACTGGAGTGGAAAACTTTGCACTTCTTAATGAAATCCCTTCTCGGGTCAGAGCCCTGCTCCTCTGTCATCCAGCAAAACATCACCATAAGGTCACAGCAGGCAGACAGAGCGGGGCGAGCACAGATCCCAGCACAGATCCCATCACCGACCCTGCAGGGAGCACCCATGGGCTCAGACACACATCCCGCAGTTCTGTGAGCATGACACAGCAGCCAGAAGCTGCCAATCCACTGCCAGATATGGAAACCTGCCCTGAAGGCCATAATCCTCCAGTGCTTGGAAGCTGTTCTGGGTCATTTCCATCTCATTTATGAGCTCTGAGTATGGCAATGTGTAGCCCCAAAGTCATGCTGGTGGCTGCATGGGGGCTGGGCTGCTTGGGTCCATGCACATCTAGCACTGCACAGCAAGAGGAAGGCTCCAAGCAGTGTCTTCCATCCCACAGACACTCCCCAAGGGCCTTTCCATAAGGAAACAGAACGAGGTCAGAACTATCTCCCAGCTCCTGGTGGCTCTCGTTGCCCAACCAGCACCAGGCAGGGCGCAAAACCCCCAGCAAAACCCAGGGCTACCCCAGGTGCAGCAAGGGCTGGAGCTCATTGCCTCCCTGACTCAAACCCCAAAGCTTTGGGTGCAGCAGCCTCCCCCTCTGCAGAGCCCAGAGCAAGCTTCCCCTCACACGAGCCTCTAATGCAATTTTCCTTCCCAAACTCTTGAGCAGTGATACATGGGAGCACTAACAGCCTGCGAGTGTCTCATGCGTCATCTGCTTTGCTCATTATTAAGGGCTGTCTGTGCACTCAGGAGGATGGCTCCTGGGAATGCACACACACACGGTCAGTGCATGAGGCCATGGGATGTTTGGGGCTGCTCAGGCAGACAAGGTGAAGGCCAGCAGAGCGGCATCCCGTCGGGGTGTTCTGAATCAGCTCTGGCACTGTGTGTTTCAGTTGCCCTATTCCTGCTGCTTTTAAAGAGTTCACTGGGGCAGAGAAAGGCGTGCCTTGAGGTAGTGCAGCAGGCAGAGCAAACATCACCACTTCAGTGGGGAAGCCCTTATTTGAGCAACGGCAAAACCTTTCTTTTACCAAATCTTTTCCATTTTGAAAGCAATCCTGCAGCACACACTCGCTCTGTGAGAAGCAGAAAGCCCTGCAGTTGCCATAGAGGGATGCACGGAGTAACCTGTTGCAGCTGCACGTGTTCAGAGCAGGCAGGGCCGTGGCTGAGCACAGCCCACAAGCAGTGTCTGGGTTTGCTGAGCACGATGCAAACGCTGCAGCCACGCTCAGCCAAACTGCCCAGAGCAGCACCCAAACCCCTC
>JAOWBP010004028.1:16951629-16970594 GCA_028571105.1 Tragopan temminckii | reverse complement strand
GTCTGGGTTTGCTGAGCACGATGCAAACGCTGCAGCCACGCTCAGCCAAACTGCCCAGAGCAGCACCCAAACCCCTCAGACTGGAATCCTCACGCTGATGAGCTGTGCTGGTTGTTGGTGAGATGGGAGCATCGCCACCTCTGCCGATGTGCTGTCGGCTCAGCTGTGAATGGAAAGGAATTCAGAGGATGCATTTGATTCAGGAAGTGAAAATGCAGGTATCAATGCGTGCCCAGCCTTGGGGCTCTCGGGGACACCTGAAGGAGCTCCCAGCCCTGTGCATCCCCCTGGCTCCGTGCATCCTCCAGCAGCACCTCGCAGGAGCAGCGCCCTGCAAAGCTCCGGGTTAAAAGCATCCCATTGAGATGGCCCTTTCTAAAAAAAAAAGAAAAAACCACCAACAACAAAAACCCAAACCATTATTTACAGCTCCTACCTCCTCACGGGTGAATTAGCAGCCACGTCGTTAAGCACAGACAAAAGCCTTTAGGCAGGCTGAGGCAGGGATATTTACAGCCCCTCCGGGGTGGGGATCCGCATCCCCATGGATGCAGCCCTGCGGCAGCTGCGTGCCCCGCGCTGCGGCCGCGTATCCAGGAGCAGCTCCATCCCCGGGAGACACGCGGGGCCGCGCTGACCCCGGCACCGCCGTGACACGGAAACCTATTAGCGGTCTCGCTGGGAGACTCCCATTAGCTGAAAGGGAGGAGGCCATGAAAACAAACAGCTCTCCCCGCCCTCCTTCCAGCATCCTTCGTGCTGCCATCCGTCCCGAATGGGTGTAAATCACAGAGCATCCTTCCGCAGCTGCTTTCGGTGGGCACCCACGGAAATGGAATGTTAAGGGGAGAGGAAGCAGTAGATACGTACGGTGTGTGCATAAAAAGTTTATTCGGGGGGTCCCTGGGGGCGTGGAGCTCCATAGGGTTCAGGGCACTGCCAGGGGGAAACAGGGCAGCCCCCTCCCCACAGCCCTCTTTAGGGTGATTCATAGAGCCAGCACGGATACGCTGAGCCCCCACACAGCTGCTGGGTGATGTGCTTCCCAACCCCACTTAATTCCTGTGTTCGACCTTCACAGCATCATCACGTTCACGTGGTTCGGGGCTGAGCAAACCCCATCTCCCCACACGTAATTCAATAAGGGTTTGGAGAGCGAGCTCCTCAGGTGCTCGTGTTGTCATGGAGCCCATGAAATAAGATTAATCGGGGCAGAGGAAAAGAAAGCAAGAAATCAGAGAGCGGGAGGGGGAATGAGAGGAACTGAGGAGGATGGCCATCGAATACCAATACAGCTCTCATCTGGAGCTCTCCAGACCTCTCACAGCGCTGAGAGCTGAGTTACTCCTTCCCAGGAGGAGCAGCGTGCTGCTGTGCTCCTGGGCTCATGCACAATTGAGGCACTTTGCAGGGGGGAGCAAAGGCACTGGAAAATGCTGGGGGCCATTTCCATCCCACCCCATGGAACAGAGCCCCCCAACTCCCCGCCCCAGGATGTGTGCCATGCTGCCTTGGTTAATTGCATTAATTCGGGCAATATGGGAAACACAAGAAACTCTGTAAACCTCCTCCTGTGGAGAAGAAAGTAATTTTTGAATTGATTTTGAGCGGCCAGAGCTGTGCGCAGAGCAAAGGGGACCCTGAGCTGGCTCATCCCATTGGGTCAATTAAACCCCACGGGAATGTTTGGGCTCCATCCTCAGCACAGGATCTCTATGCCCAGCAGACAGCAGGTGCTTGAGCAGCTCTCAGCTCAGCATCCAGGGAACCCCACACCGTGCCAAACCCTTCCACCTCCATCCACATCCAGCTCTCCATCTCTTCCTCTGCATTTCAGCCATTCCCCAAAGCAGCAGCACAGTCCTGCCCAGGCTGTGCAGACAGCAGCAGGAGACATTCCCCCACGTGCAACCAGGCTGCAGCTGGGAGCCAAACCACTGCTCCTCCTCCAAGGATGCTCTGCCTCGTATCACAGCCGTGGGCACAGGGAGGGGTGCTCAGTGCTGCGTGCCACTGCTTCACCACCTGACTGCACATTTTAATGAGTGCTTATGCTGGCCAGCTCTAATTGCTGTTATTCTACAGGGGCTGGAAATAGTCCCATTAACCTTTTACCTTCAGACAGCACCTTCTTTCCCGAGAGTTATTAGAGGCTGAGCTTGATTCCAACCTTGAAAACAGCAGTAATTAAAGTGCTTTCCCTGTGCCACCTTGGGCTGAACCTGAGTTCTTCAGAACTCTTGTGAAAAACATCACACGGATAAAAATACACCCGAGATGCAGAGGGCCCAACACGCACATCTGCTAGCAGATGTCTATGCAGGGGACACAGCCCTGGCCCCAGCATGGCACTTTGCAGGTCTAGCATCTTACACATCACTCGTTGGGCACCCACCCTGCAGCCATCAAGCACCACTAATTGCTATCAGGACTAATGATGGCAGGAGGCAGCACCTCATCTAACCCACTGCCACAGGTCAGAGGTTGGATATGGGTTTGTACCTCCCCCCATTTAGGGGTGCTGGGGGATTCTGAGAGATGGGGAAAAAAAAGAGTGTTTTAAATAAAGCCTTTCAGAAGGAAGGAGAGCGACCTTCTCAGACCTCCTTAGTACTGCTCTCAACATCTTCCATCAGGAATCACTCCAGAGATCATTTAGAAACGCTTAGCTGATAATTTAAGCTGATAATTAGAAAATGATTTATTGACAGAAGCTTTAGTGGAAAGAGATGTTAGAGTTTCACGTTAAATCTGTAAAAGTCCTCATTCACCTCCTTTAGACTCGAGTCTGATTTATCTCCAACCCTAATACCTGGAGGGGTGAGCGGGAATAAAACCTCCATAGCTGCTGAGTTTTCCAGGAGGGATAAACCCTCCTCAGTTGTTACCTAATGGGCACAGGGCCCAAACAGCCCCAGTTCAATGTTCCATCACATGTGAGCACAGAGCGTGCCCTGGGCAGCCCGCTCCCATGGCTGTGCCCAGCTGGATGGGAGCGGGGACAACTGCTTGGTCACAGGAAGAGGCAGTGAGAGCTAACACCTCTTGCAAAAGAGGGAAAACTGCTTCCTGCAGACTCGAGAGCAGATTCTGCTCTTGGCAAGGCCAGAAGAAAGGGAAATGCCATTGATTGCAGCAGAATTGCTTCTGCTTCCTTCTTTGCAGCTGCTCTAGGTCAAAATCTTCCCTTGCGCGCTCTAAATAAGCTCTGCCAGCAGCGGCGATGGAGGCAGAGGAGATCGCATGTGATGGCACACTGCTAGGCAGCCCCGTGTTAATTCAATTAGCATTTACCCTACACAGTGCCCACAGGTTCACCTGATGGGAGCAAACATTTCTGGAGCTGCTGCTCTCCCAGAGGAGCGGTCGCACATCAGTAAGCAGCACTGAGGGTGGATCATCCTTCAGGCCTTCACTTCATCTCACCGTGCTGCACAGCTGCTGCCTCCTCTGCCCCACTGTTGGTTCTGTCAGCTGGACCTGAAGCTGTGAGGAGGCTGCAGAAGGAGGAGAAGGCTTCACAGCATCCCCCCCCATCCCCACCACAGGAGTGCCCAGAAGGGGCATGCTCCCAACAGCAGGGACAGCACCGTCCTCATCCCCACTGCTGGAAAACTCGTGCTCTACACAGTCTCGAATGATAGGGCTTTAATTACTATTTAATTTAGATGAGATGATACCTCTCGCATGTTTACTGAATATCAATTAAGATCGATTTGTTAAAGCACAGAACAATGCTAGAGACGCGTATCGGGGGCCTCCATCAGACCTTAACAAACACTCTCATTACCCAGACAGCCAGCTTCCTGGGCAGAACAGCCATCCCACGGGATGGGGTTCAGAGCTAAACCCAAACAGGTGCGCGACTGCCAGGCAGTGGATGGGGACAGCGCTGAGCATCCTCCTCCTCCTGCCACCCCACGGCAAAGGGCAGCCCGCAGCACCCCGAGCCTCCCTGCACCCACAGCACCTGAGCCGCAGGCTCCACGCATGCCACGCACAGCCAACAACATTCACCATCAGCGCGGGATTGCCACAAACAATGACTTTCTTTCTCCCCCCCGTGCTGTGTTCCCATGGCATGAAGGTCAGGAGGAAAGCAGATTTATGAAAGCATAAACAAACCGCATAAATGCTTATGGTAATTCCACTTCCGTTAAAAATAGCGGTTATTTTTAAAGCTACTTTAAATTATCTCCTTTCTAATGAAAACTCGCATGTAATCTGTTAGCGAGGGATGTCTGTTGAGCCATGAATTATTCAAAGAAGTCTCTGTTCTGTTATCTGAGTCTCTGGAGATTATTCCCACCATTGTCCGTTGTGATGGGTCATTATGCACTCTGTGAATTTAATCTTTTAGGCTATCCAGCAGCACAGAAAAAATGTATGAATAACAATTTTCCTGTAATAACCTTCAACTAACCTTTCAACCAGAGTGAGTAATTCCAATCCTATTTTCACATCAATAGAAGAGTCAAAGCTAGGCAATTATCTCTTATCTGTTCCATAACCCTCCCCCTTTAATTTTTAAAAAGGATGTTGAAGTACTTACTGGAGGCAAGAAGAAGAAAGGAGGCTGGAATGAAGCACGGGCAAATTTTGATGAACAGTGATAGGGGTGTGCTTAGATAATTATTAATTTCTGCCCCCCTCCATCCCCCCCCGCTGCATTCCTCCGTGCCTGCTGGCACACCAGTTGCCTCCATCCCTCATGCAGCAGCCGTGGTCCCCTCCATCCTCACAGCCCCACTTTGTCCCCAAATGGGAGCAGCGGGGATAGCACATGGACTGCCTTCAGAGCATCTCTGTGGCTCCTGGGTTACAAAGGGCTCATTCTAGGAAGAAGAGAGCAGAAAGCCCATCAGCTGCATCCGAGGATAGAAGCAGAAAGTGCTGCCTCGAAAGGCTGCGGGATCCTCAAAACCTAACCCCTGTTCCATCAGAATCACAATGCAGAGAGATTCTGGGGAATGCAGGGATGGAGATGTGCCCATCTCCATCATTGTACTCCATTGGGCCACCCTACAGTGCGATGCATGGCTGTGCCATCACAGACCCTGGGGTTGGGGACCTGTAGGGGCCATGCTCAGCCCCTCCGGGGTCACCCATGGAATGGGAACCCACACTGTGCATCCTCACCACCCCATAGGACGGGGACCCACATCACACATCCTCGTGGTGCAGAAGCACTGCAAACTGCCCCCCAGTTTTCAGTTTGCTCAGCTGGGCACCGCACCAGCACTGTTTGAAGGTCAGAGGTTTGTGATGATAAGCAAAGAATGAGCGAGCTGATTGCCAGCCTCAGCTGCTCCGGTGGGAATTTCTATCAGCTGAACTCCGGAAAGAAACTCTCTGCACTTCAGGAAGAGACACGTAGTGGTTAGGGGGGCTCTGGCTGGGTCAGGATGGCCTTGGTCCCATCCCAACTCCCTCTGTGCTCAATGCGCTTTTCTCATGTGCTCAGAACTGGGGAGGCATAAACAACTCCTCTGTCACTGCCAGAACCAGCAGCACAGATGCTCGGCTGTATCTTTGCCTGTCCCACCAACCTGCTGCTCACAGGGCCTTCCAGGACCTTGGGGTAAGACCTTCCACGGGGAGCAGGATCCTAGGCTCACTCTGTGCCCCTACCCAGGGGACTGTGAGTGAGGCTACACAACCCTCATCCCCAGCACCTCCTCTTTACAGATACGGCCACACACGTGGAGTGGGAACCTCAACAATTCACTGGGGTCGCATTGTGCTTCTGGGCCTCCTGCTGAGAAAAACCCCAATCCAGTGTTCCTAGGAGGACTAAGACAGTGTCTTGTGCATCCCACACTATAACTGGGTGCCACATCCACCCAGGGCACCCCATATTGCACTCACACCCCGTGCCACTGCCATGCAAATGCACCATCCTGTGGATTCTCACCTCCAAGCCTTTCTGCTTCTCTCTCAACAGAGGTTTCTGCCCCAGTGTTGCTCTTGACCAAACAACTTGGATCACCTGTTCTGAATTTAAAGGCCTTGAGATTTAGAGGCCGTGCACCTGCGGGGCTTTAGGGGGAGTGGGTGTTGCCTTCAGGGGAATTTCAGGAGCACACCTGTAGCAAAGCAACTCCAGCAACTCAGCCCAGATCGCATATGAGCAGAGGGAAAGTCTCAGTTAAAATATGGACTACGGCACACACGTATATATACAGCTGTGGGTTTGTTGTGTCCTGGCAGATCCCTGCATGCCCCAGATGCTATTGTTGCATCCATCCATCCATGCAAAGCCCCTTCTCTCCCCAGTAGGTGTATAACAGCCCCTTATCTGCACGTGCTCTTTCCTTTAGGAACAGAAATACCGCTGGGGTAACCGGGGCTGCGTTGCCAACACTGCGCTGCGAAAGGATCGCATTTGAAAGTCTAATGGCAGACATATTCCTTCTAATCAGAGCAGTAATTTCATGGGCAAAACACCCCATTGTTTTGCAGAGAATGGCAACCGGGAAGCAAGAATGCCGCATTAAACATTAATTGTATTGGTGCCCAGACATTTAAGAGGGCAGGGACTTCTCAGAGCATCGCACAGCCGAGTTTCTGGGACGGTCGTCTTTAAGAGCTCTGGAAGGGGATGAGAAGGCTGGGGCCGCCAGCTGGCAGGCTGTCCGCTCCGGATAAATGCGGGCCATTGTTTAGGAGCTTTTACAACAGCACCATCCAGCAAAGGGGGAAAAAGAATAGGGGAAAAAAATCAGCTGGCAGCGTGAAGGTGAGGGCAGGAGGAGGATGCTGTGCGTGGGGCTGGGGGTGGGGTAAGGGTTAGGGTTAGGGGAGTGGTGCCACTGAGACCCATCCTGGGCACTCTGGGGTGCAGTGCAGATGGGAGCTGGGTGCTGGGCAGTGCTGCACTGCACACTCTACACATCAGTGCAGGAAATCTGTGTGGCCGCACAGAGCCCGCCTCACTGCTCCACGGGGAAGGCGAACAGTCAGGCCTTGTTTTGGGGGAAATTCTTTCACCATGAGTTTCACCAGCCACGCATCTGTACAAACCAGCCGGGCTGTGCCCATACATGGCCAGACCCAGCCTGCAGCATCGCTGCGTGTCCGCAGCCCGACGCCGAGGGCAGGTTGCGCTGGCCGACCTGTTTCTTCCCCACGTCGCTGGGTTTGTGCTGCTGTAAGCTGATTAGGGAGCTGTAGGTGTTGCTCAAATGCATTTGCTGCACGTGTCCCGACATGTCTGCGAGAGGCAGTGCCTGTCTGGCTGGCAGAATGTTGGAGCAGGGCTGGCCAAGGCTCTATAAATGACTTGTTAGTCACCCAGACGGGATCTCCGTGCCACATCTCCAAAATAGCTGTAGGCTGAGAACAGACTTCTAAAAAGCAATTAGGGGAAAAAAAGAAAAAAGAAAAAAAAAAAAAGACAGAAAGTTAACAGAACAGGGTGAAAACAGGGAAGTTCCTGAAGTCAGAGCTCTTCTGGGCTCACTGATGGATGAAGCGCAGTGTTCTGTCAATGGGGTTGGAAATGAATGGCTGGGTTGGTGAAGGTAGGCTGGGCACATTTGTCATTTCCCATTCTGTTTGGTTTCAGGCTGCCCCCATGAGCTCAGCCCCGCTGCACCCTGCTGGTTTGCTTTTCTCATTTGTTTAGTCTGTGACTACAAGCACAGGATTGCAGTCCGCAGTGCCAGCAGTGATGAGCACCAGCCTGGACCTGCTGCTTGGGATGTCCCATCTGCAGCCCTCATATGAGGCCCCATCAGCATTTCATAGAATCGTTAGGGTTTGGAAAAGACCTCTGAGATCCCCAAGCCCAACCCCATGCCCACCATGGCCACTGACCACGTCCCTCAGTGCCACATCTCCACTATTCTGGAATGTCACCAGAACGGTGACCCCACCACTGCGCTCCCTGAGTGCTGTGCCCAATCCAGGGGCCAAAGTGATCCTGGCTTGGTGCTGATATAGGACATCCATCGTCTCTCCTAGAGATTCAAAGCTGGGACAGCTGTGGCTGGAGGCGTTTGGCCGTGCTGGAAGAGGTTAGGAGAGGCAGCACATCACTCCTCCTTCTGCAGTGCCCCCACCAAACAGCACTGAACTCTCCCCATGTGCCCCAGCCACTTCCCAGTGCAACTCGCCCCAGGAAACACCTGAGGACTGACAGCTTGGACCTCTCCACTTAATATTTCTGGACTCCTCAGACATGAACTTGTACAAATACTAATGTTGGATTAAGACTCAACGCTTGCACTGTAAAATTATGCCCTATCAACAACTATGTTTCCTCCAGAGGAATGCAGTATGTGTTTTAATGACTCCAGTTGGCTTTAGAGCCTGAAACACAATTGCACTGCCCGTGGCCAAATTTCCACTCAGACAGTTTTTAAAAGCGCAGCCGCACGTCTTGGATTAAGGTTGTCTGGATCCCAATCCTCACAGCCCCTGAGGGAACCCAGTGAGCACTCAGCACAGCTGCTGCGGCCCAGGGGCATGGCAAGGGGTCAGGGCTCCCATGTGGGTCAGCCCCATTCCTTCAGCACTGGACATCGGGCTCGGGGGTCACTGGAGGTGTCCACTGTGGTCAGGTGCTCTGGAGATGCTCTAGAGGATCCACCAGGCAGCGCTGGGGGCTCAGTGTGCGCCGTGTGCTGTGGATGGGGTTGACCTGATGTACCCATGTGGTGAGAGCAGAAGTGTCTCAAGCAGAGCTCGGACCTCAGTTTGTGGTCCTCCCTAGTGAGGTCTGCTCATGCTCCTGGGCTGGGAAATACCGTGCCAACTGGATTCTACTTGGCAGAGGAGAAGAAATGATGCCAAGTCAGAGAGCAGGGATGGAAGTGTAGAATCATTTGAGTTGGAAGGGACATATGCGGATATCTGCTGCCTGAGAGCAGGAGAGCCTGCATGAAGACCTGAGCAAAGCCAGCTCTGCAGACAGAGCCTACAGCAGCACTAATGGGCAGCAATTTCAGAAGCTCCTCTTTGGGCTCCTCTTCACCTTGCAATGGGGGAGCAGAGCTCTGGTCACTGCATCCCCATCCCATTACGTGTGGGGACATGGGATACACCCAGCTCACCTGGAATCCACAGTGCCCTGCCTTGTCCGGTGGTGTTCTGCATCCACAGAGGCAGTGCTTGCTGGAGCACGTGCACCTGCTCCCTACTGGCCCACAGAGCAAAGCACCCAGGGTGCCTTATTCCCAGGTCCCGTTCCCATCCATCCCCTCCTGCTCTGGCGCTGAGCGCACAGCTCAACACACACACGCTAACGAGGCAGCGAAGACAAACATTTTGTCAGCGCTGACAAAGGTGAGCTTTTATTAAAACAAACCAAAAAAAAAAAAAAAAAAAAAAAAGAAAGAAAGAAAGAAAACCCACCAAAAATTAATTGGGACAGCTTCCAAATGAGCCCTTGCGATGAAAGCGGGGCACGGCGGGAGGCAGGTGTGTGTGCAGAGCTCCGAGGGCCGCACGCAGGTAATTGCAGAGACAATGATTTAGAGCGAAGCGCAGAGAGGGTTTTGGAAACCATGGCACCGGGTCCCCACGGTGCTCATTAAGGTTGTACAGATTGCATTTCCCATCTCCCCGCCAGCCCTCCAAAGTGCCTGTTATTAATTCATAAAAACATTGCGAGAGTGATTGAATCCAATGATTACTGGAGCAGGCAAACACGAGAGAGGGTAAAATATTCCGTGTCTCTCTATCAAAGCTCTCCGAGCACAAGAAACAGGGAAAAAAAAAAAAAAAAAAAAAAAGAGTGTTGTGAAATATTAATCAGAGCTGTTTGCCCCTGGGCAGAAAGCGGGGAACAGTGCAATCAATGTAGCAAGAGCTTTCCCAGTGACATCTATTTGAGAAGCTGATTACTGTGGGTAAACACAGCTAAATATTCTGGATCTTTGGGTTTCACCTCTCGTGTCGCCGCTGAGATCCGACTCCCTTATCAGCACTCTGCAGGCACGACCCGGGGGATCCGGCAGCAGCTCTCGCTGTCTTTGGCAGAGCGAGGAGCAGAGGGACGGGGCCTGATAGGGACTGCTGCAATTGCATGATGCACAGTACGGCGGGGAGGAGCGCATGAGAGGCATTGCGGGAGCCCTGGCGGACCTCAGGATTTATTGCCTGCTTCGATCCCGGAAAGTGTAACTAATGGATGGAAGACACATAGGGAGTGCAAACAATTAATAGAAAATTACCAGAAAGAGGCACATTAGCATCATTACAGCCAGACCTGGGAGTGCCGTCCCTTGAGTCCAGCAGCGGTGCAGAGAGCACTCCCACAGCTGCAAAACAGTGCAGGGCACAGAAAGGACACCTCTGCCTCCTTTAGCAGTCATACTGTGCTTCTAATGGGGCTCTCACCATGAAGGTTGCCATTAATTAGCTGCGTGGTCTAATCTAATTGTTTCCAATGTAACTGAGTAGAATAGAACCATGCGTGCAGTTGCATCTCCATCACGATGGTGTCCCTGGCTGCACACGGGCACTGCTGGCTCTCCTTCCAGCCAATGCTTTCCTTCCTTTCTTATTTTCTGGGCCAGGCTTGTCCATCATTTCCAAACACTGTGAAAACCCAATGATGTGAAAGGGTTTTTCTTCCTGAGACCAAAAATACCACAATATCAATTCTTAAAGAAAACCTCTCCAGTTCCCTAGAGGAATGAAAGAGAAACGATTTGCCCAAAAAACCATTTTTCTAAAGGAAGGGGAAAAAAAACCCAAACCAACAAACAAAAAAACCTTAAAAAAACCATCAGTGAAATTTTTCAACTGGTTCTCGTTTTCAGGAAGCTGTTAATTACTTGTCATGCACTTTTAAAATAATTCTCTCCTCGCACTTCCAACTTGAGCAGAGCTGCAGCCCACACAGGCGCTGCCGCCCCGCGCAGCCCTTCCAGCACAGCCAAAGCAAACGGTTCTGGGAGCGGAGCGTGTATCTCTCCCAGATGTTCGGGCATTCAAATAAGCGTTAGGAAATGTGTGTGAGAGTGATGATGGAATCCTTTCATTGTCAAACTTTCCTGGCTTGGCAGCAGCGCCGGGGCTGGCGCTGATCGGAGGAGAAGCCGTAATGACACTGACGGAGCGGTGCGTGAGCACAAGCCGTTTCCAGGAATGTTTTTGCTAAACATGTTTTGCTTTCAACAGGGTTGGCTCTGTGAGGAGGGCTTTCCCTGAGAAGAAAGGCTTCAAAAAGCAGTGAGAGGCTGGAAGGTGTCTGACAGCCGTAGCTGGGGCTCGGGGGGTGCCCCTGCTGCCCCCAGCACCCCAAAGGATGCGCCCGGGGGGATGCAGAGGTCGTACACAGCAAAGAGAGGATGGATCCCTCTGAGACAGCAGTGGGAAGGAAGTGCTCATCCCTCCCAGAAGCTGAAATAGCAAAGAGAAACGTGTGACCAAAACGTTCCCTTCCAAAAGTGAACGATGAGCTCTTGCGCAGCGCTCCCGTCCGCCTGGGGAGCGGCAGATAACTGGAAGCAGCTGTGTGTGAGCGAGTCTGCGAGAACCTGTTTTCCTCTCGCTCTCATCTGCAGCTCTCAGCCCTCTCAGTTGAGCTCTGAGCCCCAGAAATGTGCATGCAAAGCCCCGGGCTCCCCTCCCCTCCCTTGGGATGCTCACAGTCCCCTGAAGCACAGGCAAGCACCGTTGTTTCCCTTGTGGTTAGCAGAAGAGCCGTGGAATCATGCCATGGAACCTGAGCTCTTCTTATCCAGAGCACATGCAGAACCCATTTATGACCTCACAGCTCATCTCCCGCTGCCCAGCAGTTACAAACAGCTTTCCCCTCATGCTCACAAAACCCTGGCTTTCTTTTTCTAACCCCCTGTACATCCACGCCTTTCCAATTTGGTCCAATTCTGAGTCATCTGGGACTGCAGCGACCGCATCGCAGAGCACAGCAAGTGTTTCCTGCGCAGGAGGGAGCTTCTGTTTCCTTGGTTTCCTTGGGTTTGGACTCAACCTGAATGCTGTCACACAGGTTGCCAATCCCCTCCATCCCCAGCGCTCAGTGCCCATCCAACTCATCGGCCTGGGCGTCCCCATCAGGTGCCTCACTGCATGTTGCCTTCTGCAGAGTGGTTCAGGTGGCGGAAGCACTTTGTGTCCAAATGCGGAGGAGTACACATCTTCTATATGTACATTTGTACTATTTAAGTCCAAACAGGAGAATGTGACTGCAGGGTGAAGAGCAGCATTGTCCTTATGTAACAATGAGATGTAAGATGTAGGGCAGTAAATAGAAATGGGCGGATCTGAAGAGGTCTGGGTGATGGAAACCACCCATGTGTACAAAGCTGGGGAGGAACCTCAGGGCAACCCACACTGCTCTGCTGTCTGATGGGAGCAGCCCCTCCCACAGTGTGTTCCCTCCAGGTCCCCATGGAAAACAGGAAATGTGCCGTTGGATGGGAAGAAATCAGCCACATTTTTGACCTAATAAAAAGGTCCTAAAAATAAAAAGGACAGACATGGGACTTGGCCATCACTGAGTGCAGGGAAATGAGCCTGGGTGAGTGCAGCAACACACAGCCGCACTCAGCACTCCAGAACCAACAGCAGCACCAGGCCTCGTGCTGTGGGGTTTTGTGGATGCAGTGGATAACCTCAATGAGCGCACAGGGATCCATATGGGAAACCTCTGCTATGTGGGACAGGACGGCTTAGGGCTAGGGTTACAGTTAGGGTTAGGGTTACCCTAACATGGCACCCAGCGTTGGTGCAGCGCGCTGTTTTGGAGAGGCGTTGCATTTCAAGGAGGGGCCATGTCTGGGACAGCACGCCCCATGGGGGCTCTGTGGACACAAAGGGGCACTGCCAGCATCAGATGTAACCTGCACACCCTGCAGCCCCTCCTATTCACCCTGCTGTTGGGAAGCCTCTCTCAGCCAGCACTGCTGCTCAAAGAACAACTTGTCTCAATATTTTCCTAAACAAACAAGGCCAACTGCGAGGTATTCCCCAAAGAAACTTTGAAAAGCAGGATCGTGTTTGTACTCAGGAACACGGTATGCAAATGCAGCAGCTGTCTGGAGCTGCACACGGCAATAGAGATGCGTTTAGTATCTGTGCCCAGTGATCAAGCACCACTGAGACGTTACTGCTTCAATCAGTGCATGGCTGTAAGAGCTGAACTCACTATTATTGCTGCTAATGGGAGAACAGCCCATCACCACCCACCCAACAGCACTATGCACGCTGCTCACTTGGAGATCTGCAGAGACAGCACAGCTGAAAATGCAGCTAAAAATACCCCAAATTCTCATCCTCCACGAAGCAGATGAGAGGCACTCCCAGTGCAACGACACTTTCCTTTCTAATGCTTTGTAATGCATTCCTCTTGGAGGGGTTCCTGTCCTTGGCAGCTAATGTGCAGCTGTAGATAGATGCTTTCCCTTCTGGTTGGTCACCAAGCACAGCCTTAGTGGTGTGTTATTATTATTATTATTTCTTTTAAGTAAGATTACAAATTAATTTCTGCTTGGAGCTGGCTGGAGTGCATAAGCCATGATTTGCAGCAATTCTGCTCATCAGTCCCAGTGTGTTTTGCCCACAGCCCATCCATTGCGTTGGCTCTTCCCAAGGAGCAGGGCTGATCTGTTCAAACCGTGGTGAATCCCCAGAGATTTGTGAAATTCCACGTGTCTGGATGCTCATTCAAGGAAGCAGGTTTGTTGTGATTTAGCACTCTCTCATGGAAAAGGCCTCATATGGCCAATCAGTGAGTGAAGCCAGGACAACACCGTGAGCATCCGACCAATGGCGCTGGGATGGCCAAAGCAGAATTCCCAGATAACAGTAAAGCTCGTTCATCCCCTTGTTAGAGGGAGATGACAGCAGTTAGAGGAATCATGATCAGCTCACAACTGACTTTTGGAATAAACAAAAGACCAGAGTCATGAGATAAAGCATTTGCAATTAATGGCTTGTTCAGTTCCAGACACAATGGGAAGGGGAGAAAGAACCCACAGGAGAAGCTCACCCTTTAGTGCTGGGATTCCCCTCAGGGAAATGGCTCTCTTCAGTTGGGTCAGAGGTGGGCAGGCTCCTGCCTGCTTTCAGTGGGGACATCCCAATGCAGCCAGCTCCACCCCAGCAGCATCCCCAGTATCTGGGTCTTGCTCGGGTAAATGGTTCTGCTTTCGGGTTGCCTTAAATAAATAAATATGTTCTGAAGCTGATAAAGGGCTTTAAAAATTCATCAAAGAGAAAGAAGCTGGCGAGAGACAGCCGAGAGCATGGCAGGACAGGCAGAGATTTCAGCTTGAAAGCCTTCTGCAAATGTCGGGCACCGCACTGATTTGTGCTGAGTGTAACAGCGAGCTCTCCCTGAAATGCTTTGCCAGCAGCACCGATCCCGGCCATATGGGCTGGAGAACATTTCAAGGGACATCGTTAATAAGAACTAATTAACCTCCTGAAATGCATGTGCTGCCGGTGGCCTGATGTGTTTATTGACCAAATCCTCTCTGTGGTGGTTGGATGCTGTCTCCCTCTTTCTGCTGCCCGCACGCAGTGCTTATGGGCGATAAGGGAGCAGAGGCAGCTCCAGCACTTTGCGGAAATGTGGGGACACAGAGGGGATAAGGCAGACAAAGCACTTCACATGGTCCACTACACCTTTAATGTACAGAAAGTAATTAAAATGGGAGACAAATTCATCATCAGTCAGTTCAGTTCAAAGTGCAGCCAGGCTGTATCTTCCTTATGCATGGGTGGCATGATGTGCATATCCGTCATAAAACCTGCATTAAAAATTAGTCAAAGCTGTTAGTACATCACAGCAGACCAGATGGTTTATGCTCTGAAGTGTTTCAGGAACCTCATTTTATTATACATGAATGCCTCATGTCGTAGGCCTGGGCTGATATTTTCATTAAACACACTCCACAAAGCATTACAGCTCTGTTGTCATTTTATTCAGCACGGATGATTTCCTGCACACAGGGTTTATGGTTGCAGGCTTGTCACGGCTGCTCTCGCCTCTTGGCGCAGCTCAGCACGGCTCGGCACAGCTGGCAGCGGCTCAGCTCGGCACAGCCCAGCATGGCTCAGCTCAGTGTGGCACAGCACAGCACAACTCAGAGCAGATCGGCACGGCTCAGCTTGACGTGGCTTGGCACGGCACAACATGGCTTGGCACGACTCAGCATGGCTCAGTTTGGCACACCTCAGCATGAATCGGCATGGCACAGCTCGGCACAGCTTGGTTTGGCTCAGTATGGGACAACACAGCACAGCATGGCTTGGCACGGCTCAGTTTGGCACTGCAAAACGCAGTATGGATCGGGATGGCTCAGCTTGGCATGGGTCAGCATGGCACAGTGCATCTCGACACAGCTCAGCATGGCCTAGCTTGGCTCAGTGTGGCCCGACACTGCACGGCACACCTTCTCATGGCTCAGCACAGTTTGGCATGACATGCCTTGGCACAGCTCACTTTGGCACAGCATGGCCCTCAGCAGAGCCTTACCCACACCGATTGGCAGCAGGGCCAAGCCCCTACCTTCCTTCTCTCCCCAGGGAGCTCAGCGGGTGCTCCTAACAGCAGCACTCTCCAGCTGGTTCCAGTTTAGGTTTTCCTTGCACCAAGCTGCACGTGCTCCCAGTGCTCTGGGTATGTCTCTGAACCTTTCTCTGGGAGCTCAGCTGAAGATGAGCATCTGAAGGAGGTAAGAGGAGACAAAGAGCTGCTGATAAAATCTAAATTAATAACTGCAAAGGAGACTCTTGGAGGGCCGTCAGCTGCTGGTGCCAGAGCAGCCCGTTAGCGTGGCGTGGGCCTGGATGGGAACATACCCGGCTCAGCTTTGTGCTGCACTCACTGCAGGGCAGGGACTATAACAAAGCTGAGTGCTGGGCTGGGCTGCAGCAGCCCACACAGAAACCTCGTTTCCACAGCCCAGATCCCAGGAGATGAGCCCTGGGAACGAGGGACCGGACCCAAGGCACAGTGCTCTGTGCTCCATCCCTGCCCCTCCGGGGTGCTCTGTGTTTGCACACAATGAGAGTAATTCAAAGCAAACCCCACAAGCATGGGCAACCCTCCTTGGCAGAGGACAGCACAATGGATGCGTGACATATTAAATCAAGTTGCCTAATGAGTTACAGAAAGGTTTGGGCTGCCAGAGCCGGGCGCGCCGTAGCCAAGCAGTGTTGGTACCCGCTGCAGTTGGGTGCGTCCCTCTGAGCAGCAGTGCCACGGGCTGACCAAAGGCTCAGTGATCGAATGAGCCCGGGCACAAATGGATGTTAAACATCCAACCGCTGCTTTTGAATGTGGATGGAAGAGCCACAGAAAATATTTCAACAGAGATTTTGGTGCACGCATCTGCTTTAAAAAGCTCTTCTCCATGGAGCATCTGATGATTTCCTCGAGCAAGTTTCCCACTTCCTTGTGGGTTGGAGGCCTCGCTCGCTCCGCTGCCATAACTGTCTTTGAACAACAGCTCAGTGTGTGTGTTCCTCCAGCCCTTTGGAGCACTAACTCTTCGGCATTTTAGATTAAGTTTAAATTGGCTCGGGTCATGTGTGTTATAATTTAAAATTTGTTATCTGAGCTCAATAGTCCATTAAAGAAAATACCTCACTGCTGAGAACAATTCAAAACGATCGCGTTGGCTAAAATGAGCCCTGAGATTGAAAAAGAGGGAACAAAATAACATTTCATACCTAAGACACAGTGATCCCTCCAGGTCACAGCAAAGTGCCTTGGCAGAGCACCGAACAAGCGCGTTGCGTGGCTGCAAGGCCGGGTTAGGACTGGAGATAATACAAAGGGGGATCATAAACACTGCAATGAATTCCAGAACTGTGATTTGATTTTTATTTTTCTTTTCTCTAATTTTCTTTCAGCAGTGAGAATAAACAATGTGCATTAGCTGAGTTGGGCTTTTTGGGCTCCTTCAAAGCATCTGTGTTGGCTGCAGAAATGGGTGCTGTGCGGGAGGATGGGGTGCTGCGTGGTGCACATGGCCAGGGCTGTCAGTCCCAACCTGGGAACTTCTCCGAGGTGATCCTGTTTTTTCTCCTCTCAGAGGGCTGCAAGCCTTCTTATGGAGACAAGCCTGCATGTATTCACATCTATATGACAGTGTTCCATCTTTCTTCATGCTTCTGTCCCTATTAATCTCAAGCATAACCTCCTCTAGAGGCTGTTTTTCTTCATTCAGCAAGCAAATTCTGTCTAATTTTGTAAAAGGAGCCCTCCATCCTCCAAACCATCCTAATGCCCGGAGAAGTTTTGGGTGCCCCATCCCTGAGGTGCCCAAGGTAAAAGGTTGTGTGGGGCTCTGGCGAGTGGCAACCAGTCCATGGCAGGGAGTTGGAACTGGATGGCCCTTCCAATCCAACATTCCATGGTTCTAATGACGGCACTGTGGATGAGTTCACCTTTGAACAGACTTCCCTTCCGGATGACACCCCATGAGCAACTCCAGCTCCACTGGTGCCTTGGGTCTGCCTCGCTTGCTGTCAGAACAGCAATTTTACCCTGCCCTGAGTGCAAAGACTTCTCTCAAAAGCACCAATCA
The DNA here is from genome assembly GCA_028571105.1 of Tragopan temminckii. Classification (NCBI taxonomy): domain Eukaryota; kingdom Metazoa; phylum Chordata; class Aves; order Galliformes; family Phasianidae; genus Tragopan; species Tragopan temminckii. The sequence continues at coordinate 16,953,081 of JAOWBP010004028.1, read as the reverse complement.
CATTCTCCTTTGTTGGGCTCTCTCCTTATTTCACCTTAAAATAAAGCACAAGTGGTGAAAAAGTAATGGGCAAGAACAAGGAAAAGAACCACTGTGAGAGAAGGGATGAGCAAACAGCACACATCCACTCCTTGATACATTCCCACATGGTGACTTGGCAAGGCCAAGCCTAAGGAAAACAAGCCAAAACCCTTTCCCCATCCATGGTCACATGGAGACACTATTTGCCAAGCCACCAGCTCCCGAGATAAGCATCTGCATATCCACACATCTCCCAGGCTTATGCTTCCCATCCCATCTGCTCTGATGGAAAGATCTCCAGGCAGACTCTTCCACCTCTCTGTACTGGATAGCATCAGCGTGCTTGGGGTGATTCCTCAGCGCATGCAAAGAATACCAGCATTGACCAAGAGGAGACTTTCCTGAGGCAAGGAGTGCTGCACGTCACTGCCAGCCTGGCCAGACGCAGCTGTGAAGCACAACCACCTCCCTGGCTGCTGTGGGCACTGAAGCAATGCTATCCTCGGGCAGAGCACTCAGGTGATGGGCACTGGGATAACCACATACACGCACACCGCTCCTGCTCGCCATAACTGCCCATACCTCAGCTGTTGTGGACAGGATCAGCACAGAGCACAGCACTCCACCTCTGCCTCCTCCTTTCCCACCAGCACATATGCTCCAGATCCCAAGAAAATATGACTGTAGAGTCATCTGTTCTCATAATTGCCACTGCACTTTTACCTGGAAGTCTGGAGATAAGCACAGCTGAGATGCTCTGCAGTAAGATAACCCCTTCCCGGCCTTCAGTCCTGACCAGGACACTATGGATGCCTCCAAAGTTTCCCCTATAAAATTTTTGCTCCTTCTGTTGCAGGACCGTTGGATCACAGACAGCCCAAGCTAAGGTTTGAGATGAAGATGACCCTCTCATCTTTTTAATGCGGTTTTTTTTTCCAGTGAAACTTTCTTGTTACAGTCTACTACGATGCATCCCTGCATCTTTCCCTCTGGGACTGCTCCTCCGCTCCTGACAGAGTTGGAGGAGACGTGCAGGATACCCTGCTGCTAATATCATAGAACCACAGAATCACAGAGTCACACAGTCGTAGAATCACAGAATCCTAGGATCACAGATCACAGGAGCCGCTCTGCAGGTTGCTGTGACTCTGCCCGAAGCGCTCTGCCAGCACTTCCCCCATCCCCATCCCTGTGCATTGCTGTTCCTGAGCCAGACACAGATTGAAATGGCTTCTGGCAATTTCCAAGGCCATTGCCATCCATCAGGAGCCTAACAAGTCCATTACTGTCAGCTGACAGCTCGCAACACGCATCTCTGCTTTCACAACGAGTGTGCTGATGGAGCTGAGTCACTGCTGCATCCCTCTCTGGGTGCCCCCCACTCTGGGGCCGTGCCCCCACCCCAGCGGCCCACACCCCCAAAACCCCAGC
>JAOWBP010004028.1:16936841-16951529 GCA_028571105.1 Tragopan temminckii | reverse complement strand
CCACCCCAGCTGCCCACACCCCCATACCCCCTGCATGCAACCCCCGGCTTGGGGGCGAGGTTGGAGCGAGGGTGGGAAAGCAAGAAAACAAGGAACCATTGCACTGCATGGTTGGAAATTGGAAAGGTTCCAATAAGAAGCCCCTTCGGGGGTATCCTCCTCCTTACCAGGTTGGGTATGTACATAAAAATGGAAAAACAGAGAGAAATTTACATAACAAACCTGTGCACGGAGAGCGGTGTGATTAATTGTTGGCCATAGGTCTGCATAGGCAGAGATGTGCTGATAGACCAGCAGCAGTTTTGTTTCCTAATTTCCCTAAAGCTCCTAACGATCTTTAAAAGAATCCTCATGTGAGTTCTCTGCCATTTCCCTTCTTCCTTTTATCACGGTTACGCTTTACAGTTATGTATCTGCCTCTGGACAAAGGGAGGTCTAATTAGCCACAAGCCCCTATTTATCATTTATCATCAGCTAAAGTATGTAGCAACAGAGAATAAATTTGATTTTTTTTTTTTTCCAAGGAGGATCTTCAACTTCTGCCAGCAGCATTAACAATCTGTAAAGCAATGAGGTGCTGTTGATGGTCTTAGACAGGTCTAGACAAAAACATAATTGCCTTCTGTGCTGTTATGTTTCACTAAGGCAGACGTGGCGCAGCCCAAACCCCTGCATCACAAAGCGTGGCTCGGTCGCAGATACAAATGGCACAGAACAGAGTGGCCCTGGCCCCTCCTGCTGTCCCACGGATGGAACCTGAGCATTTACTGGGGCTGTCCCACCTCCCCCTCTGCGCACTTGCTGCAGGAAGCAGGCTGCCTGCCCACACTTTTGCTCTGTGCATTCTCAGCGTTGCGGTGAGTCGCGGCTCCATTAAAGGCCTTTCAAAGAGTTTGCTGCATGGGCTGCATGCAATTACCAGTGTGCAATTACGGAGCACAAAGCACACCCAGGTCAAACCGTAAGCAAAGAGCAAAGCTCTGCGGGCCCCAGAGGTAGCGCTGGTATGGAAGGGTACGATTAGTGCCAATTAACACCAATTATTGGGACCACATTACTCCTGGAGCGAGGCTTACGGGAACCCAAGCAGTCAGTCTGTGCTTTGCATCTCTTTGCAGAGAGGACGTTTCCCCCAGTTCCTCCCCTCCTTTCTCATGCTGAAGGGGTTTTCTTGGCCAGCTTTCCACCAAAGCTCGATGCAGCCCCAGAACCCTCTGTTGTGTCTGCAAATAAACGTCTCCAAAAACTCCTGCAACATTTTTTTTTTTTCTCCTCACAGACCATCATGGAAAAGGGAAAGCAAACCGAGGCATTTCCATCTCATTAACCCAAACCACAGCTTTAATCAGAGCCTGCCTGATGAAACCTGTTTACACGCTTGCCATTGTCCGTCAGCCGCGTTCATTAGGCGAGCAGCGTTAATGACGATCCCATGGCAGGAGCTTTAATCAGAGGGGAGGGCGAGGGACAGCCTTCCCTGGTGCTGTTCCAGTCAGTGCTCCCAGCAGCCCCTGGCCCACAGCAGCACCGAATGCTGCCGAGTGTGGAGCATTACTTGTTCAAGAAGGGGGAAATGAGGAAAAGTAATAATCGAAATGCTCCGAAGGAGAGAAGGCCAGTTGAGGATGAGAATAAAGCGTTGCCCTGGAAGCATAGAAGGCAGCAATCCTGAAGCTGGCAAAATGCGCCTTCACCAATCAGACAATCCTTTGTGCTGTGCTGGCTTTTTACACGGGCAGATGGTGATGGGACAAGGAGGAATGTCTTTAAACTAAAAGAGGGGAGATTTAGGTCAGATGCTGGGGGAAATCCTTCACTCAGAGGCGGTGAGGCGCTGGCACTGCTGCCCAGAGCTGGAGGTGCCCCACTGCTGGAGGTGCCCAAGGCCATGGATGGGTCCTGGGTGACCTGCTCAAGCCCTCCACGGCAGCAGGTTGGAACAGGGTGTGCTTTGGGGCCCCTTCCAGAACACCCATTCTATGGTTCTTTGATTCTATGATTCTACAATTCTGTGAATAAACGGACTCCTGGAGTTGTGTGGTAGTGGTGGGCTGAGCCCAGAGCTGCAAGCTTTGAAGGTCCCAGGGTCCCACCAGGACTCAGCCCACAGTGCTTCCCTTTAATAAGCTGGGCAAATTACTTTTGTCCCTCACGCAGGCTGGAGTCCCATGCAAATTTACCCCAGCACTCCATCATTATCTCTGTGCTCTAATTAGGCTTCCCAGCCCAGAGAGCTGGGTGGAGCTGGTGCGGGGCCATTCGTTATTCCTTAATGATGCTTTCCCTTCGTGGTAACAGCTACGAGGGGTGGTTGTGTGTACAGACACAAAGGGCATCTCATTTTGTTAAATGCAACCCTTGATCTTTCCTTTTCAAAAAAAAAAAAAATCCCAAATCAACAACAAAAGTCTGGGATTGGCATCGCATAGGAGCCTCTTAAGGCTGAACCACAGTGCTAGAGAGGGCTCCAAGAGCAGCACTGCAACAACACAGCTGATAAGCACACATGCTTTGGTTCCCAATAGCACAGCACATCCTTCGCTGAAGGGTTTCCTGCCATACAGCTCCTGTTGTAATTAAGAAGACCACGGTCATTTGCCTAACGGTTTTCAAAGTGCTGTCTGATGCTCCCCACATCTGCTGGCATCTTGGGTCGTGGTCCAAAATCGGTGGCATTGAGTTTTTTTTCCTGGTTTTGATGAATTTAGTACATTCATGTCAGCTACTGATGTTTCCCCCATGCTTTCTCCCTCCAAGCTCTGAAAGGAACCCAGTGAAATGAAATCCAAAGTTGTAATGCCGTAATCATACCCAACAAAGAATCCCTTCCTAGTGCCCATGGCTGCAGTGGGCCGGCGGCCGCATCCTCAAGGAGGAATTTCCATCATAAATGGGAGAAGAGGTGGAGCTGCGGCCGTGCCCCAACCCCAGCCCAGGGGCACAAAGGGAGAACAGCAGTGCACCGGCGAAAATGGTGCGCATCATGCATATGCAAAGTCTGTCAGTAATTAACGTCACCGGTGATGTGTCTGGGAAAGTTGCACCTCAGCCTCGCCTGATGTTCTGCTAATTAAAGGCTTATTTTGTTACGGGAAGCCCTTTGTGTGAGATGCTTCACACAATCCAGCCCGAATTTTATGACCTGTGGGCTCCGCAAAGTGAGTAAACTGATGATCCTGGATTGTGCAACGCTCATTAAATGTGAATGCTGTGTGCGTTTCCACCCCTGCGTTGGGAAGGCCACTAATCATCCCTCTAATAATCACCCAAAGCGTCTGCTCACCCCAAACCCTTTCCTGAAATGAGAGCGCGGCGCAGTCCTGCTGGGTTTCTAATTTTAAATAGGCAAATTTCTGCAAACTTTATTCGCTTGTTTGATGTTGTGCAGTGGTTCCACTGATGAGGGGCTGGCTGTGGTGCTCCAATTAAGAGATGGTGCTCTGGAGCCAACCGAGGATAAAGCACTCCGTTATTTTCTGGCACAAAGAAGCGATGCTTATTGCACCGGGGGCACCGAGAACATTTCTGGGCTCCTCCATCCTCCTTTCGTGGAGGATGCCATAGTGTGGGTGGAAGAGGGGATGCAGTGTGGCTGCCGCCCATCCCCGGCAGCCGGCGCTTTGTTCCGAGCGCGACTCGTGTGTGTGGGATTTTATTAAACCCAGCCAAACAATTCTAATTTATTCCTGCCAGCTAAAACCATCATTTCTCTCCACTCCTGTTTTACTAAATTGCTACCTTTATTTTTGCAATGTGTCTGTAATTACCAAATGTTCCTGCATTCTACCCAAAATTTCTCTCCTTGGAATAGTGGGGATGTCTACTCAGCGCTGTCAATTTTTTTTTAAATGTTATGATTGATAAAATTAAACTGTGAATCAAGGCATGAAATCTGTCTCGTAGATACAATTTTTTTTTTCTTTTTTTTCTTTTTTTTCTGGCAATAGGAGAAAACAACACCAGTCATAGAGAATCTCACAAAATGATTCACTGGAGAACGGAGCGAACGTGTGTCTTTTTGCTTGAAGAACTTAATAAGACATCCACAGCAACTCCAAGCCGTATTGTTATATTCAATTACTTATGAGGCCCCAAGTTTCTCCACTTTAATTGCTCGAAGCAGGGAAGCTTTAGTCACAGTGTAATGTACCCAGGCATGTATGGGGTTTAATGAATCATACTAACTCTGCACTCTAAGCAATTAGGTAAATCTAGCTGTTAGTTAGTGAGGCATAAAATAAATTTAATCTCTCTTCTAAAAAATCAATTACAGTGCTGTAATGTATAATTCAATTTGGGTCATGCTACATAAATTTTCTGGTTTTAGTATGTTTTTAAACCGGTTGTTATTTGATTTCGCAGGCTGCATTTGTGTGGGTGCGTCGAGGGCAGCGTGCCCTCAGTGCAGCGTGTAGGGATTCCCCATTGGCGTGCTCTACGTGGGGCTGCACCATGGCCCCAGCCGAGGAGGGGGCATTAGTGGTGGGTTGGCTACGCTTCAGACACATGGGAGCCCTGGGTGGATGCTGGGCACTGGGAACAGCATTTCTACAGAATCCTATATCCTCCCTGAAGAAATGCACGGGAGTGGATGAGTGACCACGGTGGTGATGGGTTGGAGGTTGGACCTGGTGATCTTAGAGGTCCTAATGGTTCTCGGGTTCTGTGTATAGGGAATGGCCTTAAGCGGTGCCGGGGGAGTTCAGGTTGGATATTAGGAGAAATTTATTCTCTAAAAGAGCTGAACAGCACCAGGACAGGCTGCCCAGGGAGTGGTGGGATCACCGTCCCTGGGGGTGTTGAGGGAACAGAGAGATGGGGCACTCAGGGATGTGGTCAGTGAGCACGGTGGGATGGGTTGGGGGATCCCAGAGGTCTTCTCCAACCAGAACGATTCTTTGATTCTAAGGAGGTGCATTACACAGACATCTGTGGTGCCAGCACAAAATGAAGGGAGATGCAGCAGCAGCCTGTGGGGCATGGGAGGCACCCTGGGAGCAGCAGGAGCAGCTCAGCAGCCTTGGCAAGCACTGAGCGAATGAGTCACGGGCTGTGGTTGCAACCTGGGCCACACTCAGTGCAAAAAGCACTGTGCTGGTGTGGGAGCAGCAGGGCTTCCCAACAGCACCGGGCTGGGAGTGCCCTCCAGCAGCAGGACAGCGGCCTGAGCTGGTTCTCCATCAAGACTGAATGCTGGAAGCTTTCCAGAGAAAGCAAGGTGCAATGTCTGGAGAACTCACGTTTCTCACAAGCACATGAAATCTCAGTGTCTCACCGGGAAGAGCCACCCATGGCCACCTCCAGACCACGGGGCTGTGCAGTGGGGCTCAGGCACATGTGGCTGATCTGCTGCTAAGAGAGGAAAGCTGAATGGTGAGCTCAGCATGCAGAGTTAAAGAGGGGTCAGAGCACATTAACAACTCTGGCATAAAGATTAGCTGGCAATGCAAACAAGCCTGATTCACCACTAAATGGAGAAATTGGAAGCATAAATTCCGCAGCATGTTACTCAGCATAATTGAAATCTATTTTGCAACTGGCGTGCCGATAACGCAGCGCATTGAGGCGGCGTTTCAGACATTCTCAAGGATGCTCTGCTTTGCCCAGCAAGCATTCAGCAGACCCTGAGCAATAATGGCATGAGAATCATCCCCATTGATATATTTCTGAAGACAGCTTTCCCATTTGGCAGGCACCTGGGTATGATAAGCAAGCAGCCCAGTTGCAGCTGAAGACACACATGGTGCAGAGGGTGAGCACAGGCAGCAGTGAGCGTGTGGTGATGCCTGGGAGCATCAATCCATACTCACAGTCATTCATACCAAGTCTAATTCCCACACCCTGACTGCTCTCATGCCTCATGCTCATTTTTGTGCAATACCTTTATTGATGGGTCCAACTCTAGAAACTTCTGTTGGTGAACTGCAGTCGCTCCAGAGATGCACATAGAGCAGCTCAGCTCCAAACACCCCAAACAGGAGCTCAGGGTAACCAGTGCAGCACGAGGACCTCAGCATTACATACCATTTGCCTTGATCTGGGAGAGGAGCATTGTTTAACATCCATCAGCTAAGAGCAGAATTTATTATAACCTTCCAACCAAAAAGAAAGAAAAAAATTTGAAAAATAACACCAAAAAACTTTGCTGATGAAATCAGCTCTCATGTTGCCGGCCCAATCCCACTTGATGCCCAGCATGTTTCCCATCACGGTGCTTGCCCCTTGGCAAGCTCACAGAACAGACATAGGAGTATCCCTTCAGCATCCCCAGCAAGGTGCTGAGTCCCACAGACTTCAGAAATGCGGCAATTTGTAATTCAAGACTGAAAATTCTCAAGCTAAAATGCTTGGCCTTAAGCTGCAGCAATGAGCAAGGTCTCCCGGCTGAGATTGGTGGTTGCGTGCTTCAGAAGTTGGGCTTACGTGCTTTGATCCGTGTCACTGCCATCTAATAATAACCAGCATGGAACAGCACTGCGGTGAGCACGGGGTCGAGCTGTGGGGCTGTGCCATGAGGAGCCACGGTGCCGAGCACGCAGCTTGGCACGCAGAGCAGCCAAGGGATGGCACCACGTTGACAATGCGGCCATGGTGGCAGTGCTGTGACAGATACCCACAGCAGTGTCCCACAGATGGCAGCAGCCCCTGCTGGAATTGCCACCCATCAGTCTCGGAAGAACACCATTACCTTCACTGCCGCTATCAAGCAGGGGAGCTTTTGATCAGGGCGGTAAAGAGACGATAAATTAGGAGGGAATTAAGGCAAAATAATTGTTAAGCTCTCCAAGTTCCTCAGCTCGGGCAGACCTTTCCCATCCTTTGATGTCACCAAGTTTTAATAAGCCCTGGATCAGCTCCAGGACCACGGGGTCTATGTGAGAGGAGACCTTGTGTATAAATACATAATTGGCATGTGCAGGAGTGCCTGCACGGACACACACACACGCATTGTGCTGCAACATTAATAGCACGCCCAGAATCGATATGCTGTTAAGTAGCATTTCTTGTCCTGGGATCCTATTTTCACACTCGCAGCAAATATGACCCTTGTCTGGGGCTGCCAGCTGCTTATAATTCTGACAGATGCAAGCACATTTCTGGGAAGCTGCATCCATTCAGTGGCTAAAGATCAACAGGCTCTGCTCGGGCTTTAGGAAGATTGATTGGCTCAGGAGAATCCCATTTGCAGCCCAAACTGAGAATAGGTTTACCACGGAGAGGCGTTAATGACTTTGATATCAGCGATCTAAATATGTCAACCTGCGACTCGTGTTGGTATTAAGGCACACTATATTTATACAAAACAGCCATTAGCAGAATGCTAATTAATGCGATTCGGTTTCCAAGTAAAGCTCTGCTCTTCCAAGGGGTGTAACGTTAGACTTCAGTTTAATCCCCCGGAGCTGCGGCTGCGCCCGGCCATTCCTTGGGATCAGCCAGATGGAGCCGTGCCATGTTCCATGGAGCACCCCGGGTCGGGAGCGCCCGCTGCTGGGTGGGAAGAGGCTGTGGGGCACTTCCTATGGGAAAACTCATTCTGAATCACAACACACCCACCTCAACCCCCAGCAAATGGGGCTGTGTGCCCAAAACGTGACTTCAATACCTGCTGTGGCTGCAGTGAGTGCTTAGAGAAGAGACGGCAGCAGCGTTGATAGGATGAGAGGTGAAGGTCCCACCTTGCGCCAGGAGAGAATCACACTGGACGTTTGGAAACATTTCTTTTCTGAAGAGCTGTAATACACCGGCACAGGTTGCCCAGGGAGCGGTGGAGGTCTCCATCCCTGGGGATACTCATGGGACACAGAGATGTGGCACTGAGGGACATGGTCAGTGGGCATGGAAGGGTGGGGATCTCAGAGGCCATTTCCAACCTTAATGATTCCCTGATCACGTACCTTGCAGAGAGGTAATTAGTGCCAAATGTTCTCCTGCTCACGCACCAGATAGGTTCTCGGGTGGATGGTACCAGAAAGAGGTGAGGTACAGATTGCCATCTCCATGCTGCCCTTGCTCCTGCACGCTGCCCTTTTACAGCACAGGGCTGAGAGCCAGCTCCATCAGCCCCAACAAGCCCTAGAGCTCCCACTCAATGTTTCCAGCCCCCTAGGAGGGCTGCAGGCCTCCTACCTGGGATTCATCAGGCCAAAGCTCCCAACAGTAATAGCATCAGCTCCATATAAAGCATGATTACAATGAGCTGCAATTAAGGAGATTTATCACAGCTGGCTGGGCTCCAGGAGCACCTGGACTGGCCTTGGGTACCAGGAGCCCCGAGCAAGGGCTCTGCAGCCATAAGGGGACAGCTGTGACAGGAGCAGCAGCATCCCTCCTGCCAATGGGGGAGCGCCTGGGGGCAGAGCCAGCAGTGTGAGGTGAGCACTCAGAGCTGCACAGTGCCCAACTGAGAAGCATCTGTACATCCTTCCCATCATCAGGTCGTTCTGCGCCTTGTTACAAAGCCAACGAGACCTAGGGGAGAAGGAGAAATAAAAAGCAAACGCACAGTGCTGCTGAATGCATTACGTACTGAGGCTTCAGAAAACTGATGCCAGGAAGAAGATTAATGGAGCAGAGCTGCAAAAATAGGAAAGAAAATGAAAACCGGGTGAGAACAGGGCTGGTAAAATGTTGTGCTGCTGCCAAAGGGCCTGCCCCCTGATAGCAGGGTCACAGCCGCGGGCTGGGTGCTGCTGTTAATGGAGGGTGCTCGACCCACACGTCTTGCTGATGTTCTGGGCAGCCTGCAGCATCAATCTCATTAACAGCATTAAATTAGGACAAATGAAAGATGTTTTTCCCCTTACTGGAGTCCAAAAAAAAAAAAAAATAATAATAATACAAGAGACCGAGTAGCTTCGAAGGGGGTGGGGGATCAAAAGCAGAACAAAAGCTGTCCGTGTACAAACTGCTCCCACCACCTCCTGCAGCTGATGAGGGGACAGTTGTGAAAACTGCTGCCAGGGGCGGGTTTGTGGGTTTGCTTTAGGAGCCTTCAGAGCACTGCTCCCTTTTGCTGAGCGTGGTGTTGATGGATGCTAGGACTTTTTGCAAAGGAATGCTGGTGGGTGCAGTGGGACTGCAAGAAGCGTGCATGGGTGTGCACGGCGGAGCGGTGCAGCGGTCGTTGTGCCGAGCTGTCTGTTAGCAAACAGGAATCTGGGACCTGCTGTCGGCGCTCGCTGCACCCCTCTGCATGCAGCCGGCCCTGCGGCGTGCAGCTCCCAGCTCATCAATGTGCTAAAGTCATTACGGAGGGGATTGTGGGAAATATTGGTTTTTCATTACAGCTGACTTCGCTCGATCTGCTGGTGATGGAGAACGAGCTCCCTGCATCACAGCAGTGTCTGGCTGTAGGATGGGTGCCTGGCAGCCCTGATGCATCCCTTCCAGCGTGGGATATTCGATGGTTCTGTGATCCTCCATCAGCAGCCGCCTGCACTTTGCTGCTGCTCTCTGCTGCAGGGGCTCAGGGCTGCACTTCTGCTTCTGATCTGCAGGTTTTGCAAAACTGCTTTGTTCTGGTGCTGCCTTCAAGCCGTGCACCCTTCTCAGCACAGCCAGCAGGCTTTTGTAATCACACCAGCGCAGCGGTGGTGCAGATCGTTGCATGAATGCAGGTAGCCACTCCGCTCCCAGCTCACAAACCCTGCTTGCATTGCTTCTGGTAACGATCAGCAAAATAAAAACCTGATTTTTCTCCTGAGCCAAAGAGCCCAGAAAGTGCTGAGGCACTTCAACAACAAGAAGCATTGGGGCAGCTCCAGCATTCCTCCTTGAAGCCAGAAATACAAATTGCAGTGAAGCAGCAGGACCGTGCGTCCGAGCACTGCAGTCCATCACCAGGCGGGGGTCTGGGATTGAAGCGGAGCACCCCCGGTTCTGCAGGGTGGGGGGTACAGCGTGGGCTGGCAGCTCAGTGCAGGCTGTCTGAAGTGCTTTCTCCTTAAAGCACACATTTAAGGACAGACCTCCTGCTGCTGGGGATGGGGCCAAGCCCCTGGCTGCCACCCAGCTCCCTCTGGCCAGCGCCTGTTCTGGCTCCTTACGCCGCATTTTCACCCAGGGCAGTGCCAAACCACTCCTCCACGATGGGGACAGCACAGCCTGGGAGAGCCTCTGTCCCAGCTGGGGGGGGGGTCAGCCGGGCTGGCTTGGGCATGGGAGTGATGCCAGCATGGGTCAGCACCACTTGTCATCGCCTCGCTGCCAGCAAGCTTTGTGCTGGGGTGGTCAGGACCCAAGCTGTGACGTTAGAGCCCAACTCCCTCCTATCTGGGCATGAACCAGAGCAAAGCCCTACAAGAGGAGAGGAGCTGCAGCTGCTCCGGGTAAGAGGAGAATCCCAGGGGTAATTAATATGGTGGGATGATCAATGAGAACCTGCAGGAAGGGATGTGGGGATGGGTGCATCCTGCTGCAGCCCCACTGCTGTGGCTGGGCAAAACACGTTGGCCGCAGAGCAGCACCATGCCCAGCCCAGAGCCCTTCTATTCTCCTCTCCTCATGGGGTTTTTCCAGTGTTTCCCCTTTTCTGCATCTTAGGATGCATTCAGGTCCCCACGGGAACCAGCCTTGGCCCCCATTGCATCCCTATGGGAGCAGCAGCATCCATCCCACGCAGTCCCCAACACCAGTGCCAGCGCGGGGTCCCAGCACTGTGCCAGTCCCACAGTGGGGTGCACAGAGCCCACAGCAGAACATCACTGCTCTGCAGCACAGCGCTGCATCCCCAGCCGCTCATGCAGCTATCGACAGCAATTTCACAGCACTTGCTTTCCTAATTGTCTCCCTGATCTGTTTTCTAATCTGAGATGTCTTAACACAAACAATTACAGCCGAGTAACTGATTAATCATTCAAATGAAATTAAAATTGAGTAAGTGTTTTAATATATTTAGATAATGCACGTGTGCAACAGAAAAAAAAGAGCGATGCTTATCTGCAATTGTCACTTAGAACGGATGAGTTCCAATTATTTGTGTGGGAGAAAACAGAGGTATGAAGATCAGAATCCAAATTATTGTGTAAACTGTTGACATATTCTGAGCGCTGTTATTTAAATGCCACTAAATAGATATTTAAATGAGGATGAATAATTGCATCAATAATTCATTGGCAGCTTTGAAGGAAGCTGTTGCTGATGTTGGATGGTGGGAAGGGGCAGGGTGGCTCCAGAGCTTTTTGCATTGAGGCAGAGGGAGCTTCTCCAAAACCCTTGCTCTTTGCAGGCCCAAAGGCTTGCACGGAATCCCAACCTGCCCCACAACATCTGCGTAGATCCAAACTCCCATATCCAGAAGCACACCAGCTCATGCCCGCTGCCACGCTGGGACTGACCCAGCAGAAAACTCCAGGGGTGATGCATCCCTTACCTGCAAATTGGTTTCTAATCTGGGTGCCTTTCAAAACACAGCCATTGAAAAGAAAAGCAAGGCCACTCGTGCTTATGGCACGTTACCCAATGGGGCGAGGGAGTGAGGTTTGCTAAGCACTGGTTCTTTAAATAACACACCCTCTCGCAGAGGTATGTGGCAAGGAGTAACCCAACACAGCCTCCTGCAACGAGATACAGCATCAGACATTTAAAAGGAATAGCTTTGATGCCGACTGTCAGCAAAAAATGCAGACAGCAAGTGCGTGCCTTCAGCTGCTGCCACGCACGCAGCAGCAAGAGCCCCATCCCAACGTCCTGCTGAGCACAGAGGGCCTCTTAATGGGCAAAAAGAAGGTGAGACACACAGCAGAGCGGTGGGGATCTCCCCAGCTTGGAGATGGGAGAAAAGCAGGAGGGTGCAGCAGGCATCGCTCAGCAGCTCCGTCACCGCAGCCCCGCGTGCTGTTTGCTGTCTGGGAGCAGGGGAGGAGCTGCTCGTTATTAAGCAATAATTTGGAAACCATCATCTATTTCAATTCTGTTGGGTAACGCTTCCCGAGGTATAAAGACCCGCAGCGCTGTGCAGTGCTCCTTGGCTGCTGCCCGGAATCTCTCTGAACATTCTGGGCTCTGTGATCACCTCCACGCACGGGGACAGGCCAGCAGTGATTGTGGGCTGTCAGCATCAGGTAACGGATAACAGCCCAGGTTCAAATGTGGACACACAGCCCTGACCTCCCCTCCCAGCTGAGCACCAGAGCACCCACCCACGGCAGCCCGCACCTCCTGGCCTGGCACGGGAGCTCTGTGCAGCCCTGGAACCACCTTGGGTGCTCCTGCGCATCAGTAGGGCACGCCGAGTGGGGTGGACACCAACCGGAGTGCTATGCAGGTGGCCCAGTGCAGCAAGCCTTTGGGTTAAAGGGCTGCGCCCACGGCAGTGCCTGGTGCTGTGCTGGATGTGCACTGCTCAGCACAGCTGAGCTCAGAATATGATTGTCAGCCTCTGTAATTTTCCAGTGACAGCTCGAAAAGAAACAGCTGAGCCACAGAGCTCCAGCTCCACATGCCATCTATTTCTACTGTCAGCTCCGGAGAGATCTTAATTATAATGGCTTTTGGTGCTCATTCCTTTCTAATGCTGTAACAGAGAGATGATTGCAGCCGTAAACGAGCGATCAGGCTATTCCCTGCTGGGCAGTAACGCTGGTTGTCAGGCTGGGGAGGGACGGCGCGCACCGAACTGCTCCCCAGCTACAGTTCACTTTGCACACTCGCTATAAAAATGAATTTGACTCACTCGTGGCTGCGAGTTACAGGGAGTGAGGAGGTAATGGCACCGGGAAGAGGGAAGGAGCGGGAGGTTTATTTGGCTGCACCGTCTGGAAGCAGCAAGGAGCAGTTGTGCATTGGCTCTATGGAGGCCTGGTGAGACTAGCTCCAAGTCCTGGCCCAGCAAAGGAATGGGCTGCAGCCCCAGCAGAGCTTCCCCCCTCAGGGATTGGTATGGAGGAGAGGACGTGCATCATCACAGAGGCATCAGAGCCTGCAGCCCAGACTCTCCTAATGCCCGCAGATAGGAAAGTCTCCAGACGTTTGCGTCTTATCTTAAAAGGAGTTTCATGTGCAGTTGTGGATGTGGCTGCCCTGGGAAGCGCTGCACCTCCGCGCTGAGGACCCACTCAGCTCACATGGTTTATTTAGCTCTGTGCATCCTCCCCATGCACAGGACCCACTCCCGAAGGAGCACAGCACGGATGGGGATGTGTCTCCTTTTGCTCCATCCACCCATTCCCAGTGCAGCCGTGCAGGAAGAAGAGCAGTCACCCCACAGTGCCGACCTGGAGAGGCAAAGCACTGAGCCCTTGGGCACAGCACACATCCTCAGCCTGACTCATTGCCAGGTTTATTGCCTTTGCAGGAAGGCTGCTATCTGAGCCATAAAGTGATTTGCAGAATCTTCAAAAGCTTATAAAGGCAGTGATTGATACGCTCATCTGCTGGGCACTTCCTGTCTTTAAAAGTCTGGCTTGTAATCAGAGCATCTCAAAATAAAAAGAAAGAAAAAGCCATGTAAACACTCTGCTCGATGTTTTCACAGCTTTCTGCTGGCACCGTTGGGCTCTGCTCCTTCCTGGAGCCACGGGCCAGCCTGGTTAACTCGTGAGCATCCAGAGGGACAACTGTTCCCCGGGCCCAGCTGCGCACCATGGGCTGTTTCTATTTGCTCCCACTCCTGTACCCCCCATATGCAGCCCTCCAACTCCCGCTCCTCCTTTTCCTCCCCCTCTATCTGTTGGTAATATCCCATATTCCATCCCTGTGTTTGCTGGGCACCCCATGCTCCACATCACCCACACGTTGGTGCTAGGCACGACGTGCAAACACCATGGGGACGGCACAGGAGATGCACTGCAGGAAGGTGTTAGGCCCTAAATACAGCGGGGGCTTCACAGCAGCAAACCCCACAGCACTACGATGGGCCACCCCACAGCGACGCTCCCAGTGCTCCCAGTAAGGACGGGGAGGGGGCACTGGTTTGCTTTTTGCTGGAGCAAGTTCACAGGTGAATTTCTGTGATTCTCTGAACTTCTTTACGCTGAGGGTGATGGAGCACTGGAACAGGCTGCCCAGGGAGGTTGTGGAGTCTCCTTCTCTGGAGATGTTCAAGGCCCACCTGGACGCCTACTTGTGCGACCTGGTGTAGGGAACCTGCTTTGGCAGGGGGGTTGGACTCGATGATCTCTGGAGGTCCCTTCCAACCCCTACAATTCCATGATTCTGTGATCCGTGATTCCATGATTCCATTCCAGGTGAAAAGAAAGCAGTGAAGACCTCTCGTGGGCCGTGGGTGGCAGAGCAAGCCGGCTGCACTACGGCTATTTATGCCTCAGGGCTGCCACAGATTTATATCTTTGCCATTACGTATCGTAAAGAGGAAAAAAAAAAAGGCAAAGGCAAAGGCTTGTCCCTTTCTGAAGTCACAAAGTCAGAGGATCGCTGACTCAAGCACCAAAAGTCCCCGAGCAGCGCTGCCGTGCAGATTTAGAATCAGCCCCAGCCAGCCTACAAGAATAATTATTTCTCCTCTCTGCTGTGCTATTTAAAGTGCGATGAAGTACAAAGGCACTGCGTGATGTGCAGAAGAGTTATGCTCTCACACGGCGAGGTGCTGCGCAGGTAAATCAGCCCAGCCCCGCTCCCCTGAGGCCGTGGGTCGGTTCAGCACTGCAGCAGGGATGGTGCAAAGCCATCGGAGTGGCCATGCGTGAGCAGGCAGCCCCCAGGGCCGGCACCTCCCCTGCACCACCC
>JAOWBP010004028.1:16856295-16916914 GCA_028571105.1 Tragopan temminckii | reverse complement strand
GTGGTAGTTTCTTTGGGGCTACAAAGTGGGAATGATAGAAAGCGGAGAACGCTGCATCTCATCAGGGCACGGCAAGCAGTTGGCTCATCATTTATGCATGGCATGAGCAATGTTATGATTTAACTAATCATCATCAGTTATTCATCCCATTGCTGTCAGGGGACCACGCAACACTTTCATTTCTTGCCAGTTCTGGATAATTTATGTTCCCCTATCATTCGAGGGGGGTTGTGTTTGTTTGTTTGTTTCCTCTTTTTCTTTTTTCGCTTTGTGGTTGACCATCAGCAGGTGAGAGCTGGGGCACGAGACGTGGGCGCAGCAAGGGGAGCTGCTGCCTGCTGTGTGCATGGAGCTGGGAGCAATACGATACCTGCCAAACCGGGCAGGTGCTGCTTGCAAGCTCAGCATCAGCTCCTGGAGGAGATGGGGACGAGACGCAGAGCAGAGTGGGTGCTGCGTGTGCCCAAGTGGTCCCTGCACCCAACACTCCAGACACCACCATGAACATCTGCAGTGCTCAGCAGCCCCGGAGTTCATCGTCTCAAAGCTGCCACCAGGATGGAGGAGAAGGAGCATCTCTGCCTTTGGAACCAGGGAGGCAACCCCTGGGCATGCAGGGGAAATGAGGCTGGTGGCAACACGTACAAGTTTTGGGGTATAACCATTGAAAATGCTCATTTTCAGGGTGGAAGCTGCCATCTTGCCATGGGGTATGGCAGAGGGACGGGGATGGGGTAACGCTGCTCAACACTTTGCAGCCTTTGCGTCAGGCTCTGTATCGAGCAGCAGCAAAACCTCCTTGCTTGGAGGGCCAGCCTGGCTCTTCTGGTCTCCGAAGGGGCAGGAACATGGAAATCCCTGTTGGGCTCTGCCTTCCTGGCCCCACTGCTCTCAGCGTGGGTGGTTACAGCAGGAGAAGAGCGCCTGAGATGCAGAGAGATGGCGGTGTATCCTCTGACCCCCCCAAAAACGGCCTGACATGGCTGTTTTGGAGGTGTAAGGCACAACAAGCACAAATGTCACCGTTACACTCGCGGACGTTCTCGTAGAACGCACATTAAGGGAAGTAGATTAGATTGCTTTTCCCTGAGATCATAAGTATTTAAAAAGCAATAAGGCTTAATGCCTGTTTTTCTTACTCTGTAAGGTGGTTGGGGATGATAAATGATAGGCAATTTCATGGTCGGAATTTCAATTTCCCCAAATATTAGTGCCATTCTCCACTTCCGAGAGATCCCTTTTGGCAGTCTCCTGCATTGCCTCCTCCTCTGTTTTCTAATTCATTTTCAGAGCAGAAAGCCATTTCGCAGCCTGGCACTGGGCTCAGGAACCCATCAGCACCGGGGATGAACCACCTCCATGTCAATGGGCTGTTCTGCATGGATACCCACCTGCAGACTAAAAACACCCCAGTATGAACCCAAAAACCATTCTATGATTCTATGAAGTGGCTTTGGGGAAAGAAAGGAGTTTTGAAAGCTGGATGTTGTTATTTTGGCTTTTTTGGGGGGCAGAGGGGGAGAAAGAGAAAGATACCTCTCTTACCTTGGAGGATGTTTAGGGGCAGCCAACGTAATTCAAAAAGAAAGAAAAGAGCCCAGAGAGTGAAATGTGACAGTTTCAGGGACGAAAAATGTTTCACCTGGGACCAATTTTTGTGGCTTTTTTTTTTGTTGTTGTTGAAGTGAAGAAGAAAATTAGACCAGGCCCATCATGAACAGCTACCTGACCTCAGCACGAGGATAACCAACAACCAGCCACCAGCGCCTGCCCCATCCCATAGCTCAGGGGATGAACCCATGGGGCAAGGATGGGGCCATGTGCCAACCCCCCACCACCCTTCATCATTTCCAGAGGCAGCGACTGAGGATGCAGCCCACGGAGCCCCACCACCCTCATTTCCCCCATGCCCACACACAGGGTGCAGAGGTCCATCCTCCAACAGCTCCTGGCCCCACTGGTGTATTATTGAAATCCATTACGGCGCGGCGGCTCCGACAGCGCGCTGCGGTGATGTGTCACGGCAGCACCACTCTGGTGATGTACTTACATAATATATCAAAGCCCCATCATCCTGATTATGTTCTAATACAATCTATCAAAACGCCATTGTTCTGGTGATGCGCCATTATCGTACATCAAAGGAGCGGGGCCCACTGATGTGCCATTACCCAGCATCAAACCCCTGTCAATCTGACGCACGCTGTCACGCGATGGCCACTCAGAAGGCAGTAATAAAATTAAGCTTATTCTTTAAAATTTATCTCTCCATCCATCTGCAGAGAGATATTGATCTAGCACGGGTTGGGGACTGTGTGCGTATCCCATAAGTTAGGAGGCTGACTGACAAGGCTTCACGTGGCTTAGAGCTTTTAAAATGAGTGGGGAGTTTGATTTGTTTTTTGAGCTTGTGGGTTGACAGTGCAAGCCAGAAGGGGGAAGAAAAGCCTCCCTGTGCTCTGCAGCCGCACACACGCCCACGTTTTGCAAAGCACTGGGGCACTCTGGCTTCAGAGCGATGCACTCACTGTGCTGCTGTGAGCTGAAAGCCCCATCAAGCTGTTAAAGCCAACAGGTGCTGGGCCTCTTCCAGGAGCCTGAGTGCCTTTTTGCTCCTTGATGTTTTCCTGGAAAAAAATCCCTGTCTTTTGAGGCTGATGGCAATTCTGCAGGAGGAGAGCACCCACTCTGTGCTGCAGGAAGGAGAATATAGGGCAGCTTCCCTGCTCCTCCCCCCATGCACAAGGATGCAGACTAATGAAACTGAAAAAAAAGGATAAAGGACAATTAATAATATGTTTAAGAAGAAGAAGAAAAGAAGGCAGCCCTCAGGCTGCTCCTGACCCTGGGTGGTTATCATCACGGGGCTGAGAATCCCCTGCTTTCCATGGGAAGGAAGGGGAATAGGAGATATGCACTGAGCTCTTCTGTGATTCCATGATGCTCACTGCAAATAGCTTTGTGACACATAGCAAGACACGGTGATCAATGCACACCAGGCAGTGAGCATCATTCCCTTTGTCTCAGGGATGTCAAGGTTTCAGCCCAGGCCAAAGGATAGAAACATGGACAACATCATGCACAGCACTACAGCTGTTGCACACACGTGGCACAGCTTGCAGCAAAGCTCCTGCACTTCTGCCCTGAGGATACCTGTCCAGGTTGCTCAGGACCCAGAGAATCACACCCAAAAAAAGGCACAGCTGCAGGAGCCTTCAAAGCATGGCGAGTGCCTTCTGCAGTCCCAAGCTCTCCATCGCCTGCAGGGAAGCTTGGCTCTCTTGTGAGCCCACCCTGTTGCCGTGTGATGGGGTGGCCCATGAGCTCCCCCCAGCCCTGACTTCAGAAGAACCTGCAAGCTGGGGAGCCTGGCACAGGGGCAGGAATGCTGGACCATGCAAATGGGAACATGCAATGGTTCCTGCAGCAGCAAAGTGGCTCCAGGAGAGCTCCTCACCCTTCCCTATCCAGGACCCCTACCCTGTTGGGACCCCCACACTGCCAGAGCCCCCCATGCAGGGCCACCCAGTGATGCAGTGCTGTGCCGCAGGCACCCCGCCCCACCCTCGCTGTTTGATCCGGCTCCAGAGCAAAGAGAGGGTGGCTCACAGCATCTACACGTTTTCCAGCTCCCTCCCTGCAATTAGGGCTGCCCAGAGGTGCTGCTCTAATGAGGGCTGCAGGAATTTCCCTGGGTGCTGAGCAGGGAGAGTTGGCATGGGGATGCTGCATTGGCTCTGGGAAACCTCTCCAAATACTTCTGGGGAAAGAACATCAGATGAAAGCCCTCCCCCTATGGCACTGGATCTTAGCTTGGAGTTGGGTAGCACCTGCCTCGGTAGGAGGAGTGGGGCAGCCTGCTTTGGGGGTTTGGAGCCATGTGGGCAGCAGGCAGAGTGCAGAGCAGGTGGTGGAGGGAGGGGGTCAGAGCTGCGAGGCAGTCCCGGGTCACGCTCTGCAGTGCTACTCCAGCACTCCAATCTGAAAGATAACAGCTTGGAGCCTCCCTGTAGCACCAAGGGGTTCTTGGGGCTGTCCTTGGTCAGAGGGAAAAGCTTTTTCTTTAAAGCCCCTCTTTCTTAAGCCCTCTGGGTTTCTCATCGGGTTTCTCCCTCTCTCTAGAGCTGGCTCTCAGCTCAGAAGCCCCTGCTGTCCAGCAGCACAAACGATGCCTGAGTGCTTGCTGCAGGTCACAGGGAGCAGACGTCCATGTGTCCATCCATCCTCAGGTGCCCCAGCATGAGGCTGGTCCAGCTGGCTGCAAAGAGATGCTGAAATGGGAAAATAGCAGCTATCATCCCCCAAAATGGGACAGGTGGGAACAATGAAGGTGGGGACACCAAGGGGAGGACAGCAAGGGGTGGGTCAGCAGGGGAGGACAACAGGTTGGGGACATCAAGAGGGACACCAAACAGCAGCAGCAGCACCTGGCATGAGGCATCTGGTGCCAGCAAGAAGAGAGTGGAGCAAACCACCCACCGCGATGCTATGAATGAGGAGTTTTTCCCATCTGCCTGAAACCGATATTAAAAAGAAACCGCAGGAATGCTGGATGCCTTCCATCCCGTTTCGCACCTTTGGCAACCCAAAACACGCCGCAGAGCAGCTGGCACCGGAGGGGCTCTTCCTGCAGCCTGTGTGCTGGTAGGAGCGGTGCTGAGCTGCAGGAACCTCCCAGGTTCCCTCTCCCATCCCTCGGGCAGTGCTCCTTGAACCATCCAGCCCTCCCCGTGCAACCAGCTGGAGCAGAAAAGAGCTTTTGTTTTCCCTGCAGGTGTCATTAATGCAGCAGCAGCGCTGGCATTGCCGTGCCCACCACCCAGCCTGCAGCCCTGACCCATCTCCTGTACCTCGGCAGCAGTGCAGACACAGCCCCACATGGTGGCTCTTGGGCAGCAGTATGTTGCCTCCTGCACCCATCCTCACCTCTCCAGGAGACCTTTCTCAGGAGCATGGGGACGAGAGTAAGCAAACAGCCAGATAAAAGGCACAGGTTTTAACCTGTCCGTTGCAGCAAGAGACCGGATAATGTGATTAAGTTGCCTAAGAGTCAGCTTAAGGCTCGTTGATTAATTAAAAGAAAAATATTCGTCGGCCATGCGTCACCTGCAGCATCCCCAGCGTGATGTCCCCACGACACGCGATGCACACCGGTGTCACTCCAGGAGCTAATTGCTTCTAAGGAGGAGCAAACGCACACTTTCATCCCAAGAGCAGTGATGGATCCAAGACCCAGCTGCAGGGCTTGCTGTACTTACTGATCGCTTTTACCCTTTTTTCTCGGGGCTGCCCTTCCCAAAGCGGCGTCCCCTGCCTGGTGGCACAGGGCAGGATGCAGCACCAGCCCCGCAGGCTGCACCAGGCAGCAGTGAGACGCCTCCAGGCTTAGGAAACAACAATTTTAGAGCAGACCTTTAGGCAGGGCCGGGATGGTGGGGCTTGGGGGCACAGACACAGGATGCAGGCGGGGGTCCCGGCCCCTCCCACTGTTTATTTTTGTGTATCTTTGGGAACGCGGCCATCGGAGGCAGGCAGGGCTGTTTAATCAGGTTCGTGTTTACCTTCGGAGCCACTGTACAAACAACACGCTGTGGGTAAATTAAACAAACACCGGTTATAAAGTCGACATAATCAGCTTAAACTCAAAGGATAATTACAAGAGTCAGAATCTACAGTATCATAAAGATAGGAGGCCAAGGACTGGCTCTGGCGCACGGCTGCAGTATAAGCAAGCTCTGGAAGATAACCTTGCGAGCTGCAATTAACTCGCAGGCTCTGACAGTTACCGAAACCCGAAATGAAAATAGCCCAAGGAAAACAAACACGGGGTTTGGCACTCCTGGAGAAATTTAAACCTAAACATACAAATTAAAAGCACCTCGAGAGGCAGGGTGGGATTTAATAACATAATGTCTCCCATTCACTTGAAAGTAATTGATGCACAATGAGAAACCCTTTCTGTCAGCACAGGCGGTGGGAAAACCCGCCGAGTGGCGGTGGAAATGGAACCCTTTTCATGTTGGGGCGGCGGATTTCAGAGCGGTGACCTGAGAGAAGAAAGCCTGCAGGGAAATGGCTGATTTTGAGAGATTGCTAACAGGCGGAGCAGCCACGCCAGCGTGGCCCACGCACGGCGGTGGCATGGCAGTACCCATCATTGGTCTAGTTTAGATACGGAGGTTGGTGGCCTGCCTGCAGCAGAGGCATTGGAGCCTGATGATCCTTGAGGACCCTTCCAACCCAAGCCATTCTATGATTCTATGATTAGCACAGAGGGACGTGGCGGTGCTGGGAGCCCCGGGATGGCGATTTTATTGCATATGGGGGGCACGGGGGGGCTGGTGCGTGGGCTGACGGGAGCAAAAAGCAAAGAGCAGCACACTGCAGCTTACAACAAAGCGGCGGGGAGCAGCAGCTCTCCTAGCAGGCTGGGAAACAAACGCCTTTTAAAATGAAAGCCGATAAAGCGTTGAACCCGGTGCTTCTGCTCGCTTGTAAATCACAGCGCTGCGCTCGCTAATGGCTCCGGCAATGGGAGTTCAAAGGCAAGAAGTAACCTAATTATGAAGTTTGTTAGATTTATTGTCAGTTAATAACAGCGTTTTCAAAGATGCGATGAGTAAGATCAGTGGGTTTCTCATGCTTTGCCTACTCCTCTCTTCCCAACAACTATTCTAGGTCAAATTCATCGCGCTGAGCTTCTTTTCCATCACACAGAGTGAGGACACTTAGAAGCGAACCTGGCAGAGCTGTGATTAGCATAATGAGGGCAGGTGAATGTATTGTACTTCCTTCTGGCTTTTTTGGTTCATATTGCGAGCGAGAAAAAGGTGTCAAGAGCTGCTGGCAATTTTTGCAAATATTAAGGTAATGAAACAACTAGAAGATGCTGAATTATTAAAAGTTCTCCAGCATTTCTGATATTTTATTCCTTTTATTAAATGTGTAAGTGAAGGATCACAGAGCTGGGCTGCCTTCCTTCTCCCACGCCTTTCCCAAAAGCGGTGGAGAGGAGAGAAATTCAAACTCAGCCCTGGTGCCTGCTGTGATCAGAGGCATGCAGCGGCAGGGCTGAGCTCTGGGTGAATGAATGAATGCAAGCAATGGGGTGCAGGAGCTGTAGGAGCAGTGGGAGCATCTCCTGGGCTCTGCTCGTGGGTTGGGCCCAGAGGCTGGAGGGGATGGTCAGAACAGGGCCGGCATGGGACAGGTTGAAATAAATGAGAGGATAAATAAAGCAAGTAAAGCATAGAGAGCAAAGGCCACCTCAATAAGCAGCAGTCACATCCCATCCAGAAAGCTTTTTTTCCTAAAAAACTCTTTGATATACCCAAGCCAGAATACTGCAAGAAAGCAAGGTTTACTCACCAACCCCTTGCTCTTTGTAAGCTGAGCTTTGAGGCCACTGAGCACAGAACATGGGTGGGGAGGTTTTGCACCACCGTGTTCATCAAGAAGTGCCTGAAGGCAGCAGGAGCTGCAGGTCTTCCAGATCCCCATAGTGCTGCTTGGGATGAAAGCCCAATGGGTTTGAGGGGCTGGAGCCACTGCAGGCATGGCTGGATACAGCATGAGGAGCTCCATCACTTTCATCTATCATCCATCTCTTTCACCCATCACCCATGATCCGTTACCATCAACCATCACGCGTCATCCATCTGCAGCACCCATCACACATCAGCCATCACCCACCACCCGTTATCCATCCTCACTACCCACCACCCAACCTCACTACCCATCCCCTTAAGCCATCACCTTCCTCCATCACCCATCCTCTATCCCCTTCACCCCTCACCCATCCCCGCTATCTACCACCCATCACCCAGCCCATTCACCCATAACCCACACGTTCTCCATTGGCACCCAGCAGTGCACTGTATGGTACCCTGCGGGTGAAGATGCTGAGCAGAACCACTGCCAGACTTTACCTAGAAATACAGCATCCACATCCCCCACCATCCACTCACGGTCCTAAATCCATGTCATCCATGTCTTTCCCAACATCAATGCTTCTGTAACTCTGTGTATCTATGAAAGCAGCATCACAGCAGCAAGTAGGAGTGGGTGGAGGAGTGCATCCCCTACGTACTGTGCCCGCCATTGAGGTACTGCGCTGTATGTTCCCATCCCATTAACCAAAGCATTCTGCATTAAGCACTCCAAAATAGGAGTAATATTCTAAGCTTAATTATCATTTAAATATAATAGGAATCCGATGTTTCCACCAAGCGACCGTGTGCCAATCAGTCAGCAGTAAGCACCGCGCTTTCTAAACAAATCATTATTAACTTTAATATATTGCAGACATGTAGCAAGCTGGATCCAATTTTAAGTGAAAATTAATGGCAAATTCTTGTAACCACATTAAGAGCCATCTTAGTTCATTTGAAATCAGTTAAACATGAAAACAATATGAAAGCCATCTTGTGTGCCTGGAATATAAATATTTGTCCTCATCCTTGCCAGAGCAGCAAGAAAAATTAAGAGATGTTGGCATGTGAGCTTTATATAAACACGCTCACAAAAGGCCGACGTTTGATGGATTAAACTATTTGTCAATTTTTCCGTTTCCTTCGTCAAAAAGTAATTAAACATTAAGCAGATGTCAGGATCTAATTGGTTCGAGAGAATATTGCACAATAGGATTTATGGCAATTGTGAAGTTGTATTTACATGTCTGTAAACAGGCAGCCGCTTGCCAGGGGAGAGCGGTCACAGCGCTCCAGCCTCTGCTGAGCGGAACAAAGCCCTGTTTTGGGCAGCCCTTTTTGGGGAGTGCAGGGAATTTGGGATGGGGATGGCCACGCTGCACCTGGGCACCTCGTGAGGAAATGCATTTCTTCCCACTTGTGTCCTTTTTCTCTCCTTTAGTCCATGGAAGAATGGGGGAAAAAATGGAGGAAGAGTCTCTCTGGGGCCCTTCTTTGTAATTCTTTCTTTTTTTTTTTTCTTTTCCTGCCTTTTAAACGAAAGGGAAACCCAAGTACAAAAGAAGGAAAGACTTCAAAAAGCTTCAAAATTCTGCTCAAAACGGCGTTTTTCTTTGTGTCTTCCGCTGTGGGTGTGGAAGGCTCCGTTGCAAAGCTCCACCAGCACCCGGAGGTTATGGCTGTTTCTTCTCCCCAAGTCACCACCTCATGCCGTTCCTGCAGGGACGCATCCATCCCAGCACTGGAGCAACACTGATGCAGAGCAGGGCCCTGCAGCACAACAGGAGCTCTGTGCAGAGATCCCAGGGCACATCTTTGAGAATTGCCATAGAAACCACTCGGTGACCCCAATTCCCCATTGGAGCAGCGGAAGCGCTGATAACAGAGGTGGTAAAGGCAACCAAACCACCCCCAGGCAGCAGGGATTTACCTGCTGGAGGTGCTCACGGGGTGCTGACCCACTGCTGGGCTGGGAGGAGGCAAAGAGGATCTCTGAGTCCTGTGTCTTTCTGCTGCTGAATTTGGGGGAAAAGCATGGAAAATCAGCGTGAACCTTCCCCACAGGATCCAGGGGGACCATGGAGACTCTGCTAGTGGCAATAGGAAAAGAAAGCAAAATCCAGAATAAAGCTAAGGCAAAGATGATCCTGTTTGTCATCTCTCTCTAAATTGCAAACGTAGAACAGTTTCACAGTGAGGCTGCATTAAGGAGAAAATGAGGAAAAACAGAGAGGAGATGTCTCCGCATGCAGTGCCCGTCACTGCGCCCATCACCGCGGCCTCAGGCCATCTGCCCGCTGTGGTTATTCCTATCTTGTGCTCAGCAGAAGCCACTTTTGCAAACCTCCCCAGCACTGCTGGTTGGAAACAAAGTCATCAAGGCAATTTGCGATAGCTCAGTGCAAAGAAGGGTTTGGTTTATACCTGGCTCGGAGTGCACGGCACGCAGTGCCTCTCCCAGTGCTACGCGGCCACAGCCCTGGCTTGGAGCTGCTCATCCACCCATATAACAAGAGGAATCAGACAGTGGTGTGAGCTCTTCAGGTATGCGAGGGAATAAAAACATTTCCACCAAAAAGGGGGAGAAGGGAGAGGAGAGGGTCCCAAATCGGGCTCCATCCATCCCTTCCTGCTGCCTCCCCATCCGCATCCCGCAGCGCTGGCTGCAACGCTCATTATAATTTACAATAAAGACATGGGAACAGCGACATTTACTGCAGACCTTATGCTCATTAAAACAGTCTCATTGCCTCATTAATTCCATTTTTCAGAAATTACGTTCATTTTTATGCACTGTATTAGCTCCTCATGCATTTCACATGCTGCTATTCCACATTTAAGGAATATGTCTCAGAGAGGTTTCCAAATCAGCAATCCCAGTGCCCTAGAAGCAAAATAATTACTTTTTCCATTGCTAGTTCCTGTTAAGCCACTCAAGATAAATAAAATTAATGCAACTACATTTGTCATGTGAATTTAATTATTCCAAACAGCATTAGCCAGCACTATAATTGTGCAGTAAATGTGCTTTGCGACATCAGGACACAGTGAGCAGCATGGAGAAGCAGACATTTTTACATTTCTAGGAGCACCATGGAAGCACAGTACCAAAATTAGGGAAGGAGGGGAGACTGATGTCCATATGGGACTGACAGGGGCAGCCAGCAATGCAACGAGTTGGAGCCCAGACACTGCAGGAGGATTGCAGCAAATGCACACACTGAGCTCTGTTTTATCTGCTTAGTGCTGGTCAGGTGTTGGCACAGGCTGCCCAGGAAAGTGGTGGGGTCACCAGCCCTGGAGGTGTTGAAAAGCCATGGAGATGTGGCACTTGGAGGACTTGTCCAAAGCCCACCTATGATTCTGTGGCATTATGGTCAGTGGGCACGGTGGGGATGGGTTGGTTGGATGTGCGGATCTTAGGGGCTTTTCCAAATGTAGTGATTCTACGGCTCTGTGATCCCCATCTCATCTCCTTCAGTCTCCTGACCTCCCCAGCATGAGTACTGTCCCTGTTCTGCACCACTCCAACTCTCCATCTCCCTCCAGCTCAGCCCAACCTGCTGTATATATCCATTCCCTTGCCTGTGCCTCACAACCACTCTCCTCCTTTGGAATTAATTATTTAATCCCTTAGCTGTATTATTTAGATCTGAAGCATCCTGGCCCAGAGATTGCATGAAAAATTCTCTACAGATGGCATCGGTGGTGCGGCTCATCCCACGAGGTCGGGGTCCTGGCGGACAGCACCCGAGGGCCCACATCCCATCCAACCTCTGACATGGTGTCAGCAACGCTCCCCATAAGGAAACAGCCCTCAGGGGGAGGTGGGCTGCCACACCCCCTCCTGAACATGCACATTGGGTGCGTGCACTGAGATATCCAATATTAATGAAGGAAGGGTTTATTGGATTTCATTTCCAGGCCTTCTTAAAGTGGCACCGGGCCACAGACAGCTGCTTATAAATAGGCATGTGCCATTTAGAAGGTCACACAGCAAACCTCGAAACACGCCAGAACCTTAACAAGAAACAGTGAAATGCAAAAGAAAGCAGAAGGAACCGCGCTCCCGACACGCACGGCCCCGCCACGCAGCAGCATCCTATGGGGCAGAGAGCAGCCAGCGCTCGTGGGGCTGCTCACAGGGAAGTGAACGCTGCCTTTCATAAAAGCTGACTCCTCTACCCTAAATAAAAAACATTCCCTGCCTTGAAGAACAACATTTTTTTAATTATTATTTCAAAGTACCCTGTTCAGCAGCAGAGCATACAAATACTCATAGCTACGCAAATAGCAACTCTTTATTTGCTTTGTTTGCTCAGCTAATATTGACTTTCCAGCCTAACACTGCTGCTATTGAGTTTGGCTATTCACAGTACTGTTTGACTAGCATTAGAACAGCGCAGCGATAACAGCATGTGCAACCGAAAAAGCAATCCATCGCCCCTCCGTGGGACAGTGCCATTATGACAGAGGGGGAAAAAAAAAACGTCTGCTTATTCAGTCAAGTACAACTGTTGAATGCAACGCTGGCAATGACACTCCTGGCTAGAGCAAACAACCCAAGGTTACAGCGTTATTGTGTACTCGCACAAAGCAAACACTACAGAGCAGTTCCGTTGCTGCTCGTCGCCTTGGGCAGGACCCAGGGGTTTGTTCCCTGCCTGGGGTCAGTGTGCGCTGCCCTGTGCCAAGGCTCCTCCCAGCCATGTGCGTACTGTGGGGTGGATGGACAGATGGATGGACAGACAGACGGGAGCCCTCTGCGGGGGGAAGCAGGGTGAGAGCCCTGTGGAAGGGACAAGGAGGTTGCAGTGAGGTGGTTATCAGTCTTTTCACAGCCACAGGACAAGAGGTGACAGTCTCACGTTGTGCCAGGGGTGGCTCAGGTTGGGTGTTAGGGAATATTTCTTCTCTGTAAGAGCAGTGCTGCACTGCACAGCTGCCCAGGGAGTGGTGGGATCACCATCCGTGGGGTGTTCCAGACCTGCAGGGATGTGGCACTGAGGGATGTGGGCAGTGGGCACAGTGGGATGGGTTGGGGTTGGGGATCTGAGAGGTCTTTGCCAACCTTAATGCTTCTGTGACTGTATGGCTCGGCATGGTGGGGATGGGTTGACTTGGTGATCTTAGAGGCCTTTCCAATCTTAAGGACTCTATGGCGGCTGGTGCAGAAGTATGGGCATCCTACAGCAGACATCAGTGCTGCGAGCATCCCATGCTGCCACCCTACAAATCCAAACCCATGTGGCACCCACCCCTGCAGCAGCGTGCTCTCTGAACTGCCTGCATTTGTCACTTCTCTCCATTCACACCCAACTTTACAGACATATTTCACTTCCCTTCCAGATTGCAGAGCCAGACTGATTGCCTCGCTCGCCTCCCACGTGCGTCCACCAGTTTATACAAATAGCTGTGTGTGCATAGCAGGCAAAGGCAGAGAGCAGCGCCCGTCTGGCGCACCGAGCAGCCGGCTCCTCCCGGGGCAGCCCTGCATGAGACTCCCAGCTCCACGCTATCACTGCGAGCCCTGCGTTTGGTATTTAAAGCTGACATTGGGAAGTTCCTCCTCCTCTGCTTCAGGAGGCAGAGAAAGGAGAGGCAGAGCCGGCGCTTGGACACGGTGATCTTAGAGGCCTTTTCCAGCCCTAACGATTCTATGAGTCTGTGATGCTACCACTGCATCCAAGCTCCAGGATGTGACATCCACGTGGAGGCATTCCCTCCATGAGCTCCACAAACAAGGCAGAAGCCACATTTCTGCACGCACTGACTGCTGAGGAGCAATAAACAGCTGCATGCAAAGGCGGAAAGTAGGCACGGTGATGGAGAGATGTTGATGTGATAATTAATATATCAAGTTTTAGGGATCCACCAGTACTGCCTTGGGGATCACTGACCAGGAGCGCTCCCCCTGCCCTACAATGGAGGCTGGATGCTGGAAGGACCTTAGAGTCACAGAATCAGAATCAGTAAGGTTGGGAACGACGACCAAGATCACCAAGCCCATCCATCACCTTCTGCTCCAGGTGTCCACAAACAGCAGAGAAGACGAAAGATTCCTCTCCTCTTTTTGGGATAGAAAAAAACAGACAATATTCAGGCAATAAATGACTCACAGAGCACGAGCCAGCAACAAAAGCTGGAGCACAGCAGGTATCTGGTTTCCACGAAACCCTGTTCTCAGCTGTTTGTGTCCCAGGAAGGGCCCCGAGGAGGACCACGCCAGGGCTTTGGAGAGCAATTTGGGTGTTATTACACCCATTGTTCCTGGAGCAGCGTGCAGGCTGAAGCTCTCTGTTCACTATTAGCTGCTCTGGGCGTGCCCAGGCCCCGGATCTGCTCGATGACAAACAACAGCCTGTTATTAATGTCATTATTATTATACACGCATTTCTATAGAGCCCATCACACAGGCTTAAAGTCTGCCCTCTGCTTGCGTAGCACCTTTCATTTCAGGTCTCATGCTGCTTGACAAACATTAAACCAATGCTGGAGTTTGTGCCAGAGGCAAAGAAAAAGATGGGGGGGAAGGAAATCCCAGCGTTGGTCTGTGCATGACACAAAGGTGGGGACTGTATGCAGGAAAACGCATGCAGCTCTAATTTGGGGGTGTTCTGTGGTTTTAATAACCAATCCTTGCATCTCCAGGGATGGCTGCAGGGGACTCCTTGAGCACAGGGCATGCTGCAGCCGCTGCATCTTGCATCATGGCATCATGGCATGCAATGAGTGCAGCAATTAGACTCTCCCACCTGCAGCCCGCAGGGTTTTCTCTTTGCACCATCCCAGTGCCCGCTGTGGGGTTTTATCCCTCTGATGGATGGAAGCACTCAGTGCACCCAAAGGGTCATCCCCACAGACCCGTCATAGCCGTGCCTGTCCCCATGCTCTGCTGGCTGGTGATGCCTTCAAATACACATCCTCAGCACAGCCATCAGCTCCTGGTTCTTGTGTCTTCCCCATTTCTGAGGTCAGTTCACCCCCAGAAAGGCAAGCACCTCCCACCGTTAACTCACAGTGGGGTTTTCCACTTTCACCCACATCCCTGATGCCATTCCCTACCCTGTACCATCTGCCTTGGCCACAACAGGCTGGATCCTACAGGAAGCCCTCTGAGGCCAGGGTCAATGTTGTATCCTAAATAAATGGCAATGATGCAGATTACTTTGCAGAGGCATTTAAAGGCTCCTAAACCTCTTGTAGCACCACCCAGGGCAGTGGGGACAGATGTCTCCGGCTGAATGGGCAAGGACCTCATGGCTCATGCCACCAGCAAGCCATGGAGGGACCCAGGTCTCCCACTCACAGATGTGGCCATGAAGCTGGGGCTGCCCTGAGAGGAGCCCACCTGCTGTGCACAGGGGACAGCTGGCACCCTGGGGTCTGTCCTGCAGCAAAGGCACACACAAAGCTTCTGCCATGCAGCAGCTCTCCGGCTCGCTGCCCCAGGAGGAAGGATGCTCTGCATGGTGCCAGCAGAGATGCTTATTAGCAGACAAGGCATTTACTCCTGAAGCATTTTAAAGCTTCAGAGCCAGCGGAGCTGCGCTGCCGTCAGCTCTCCTGCAGCTCACTCTGCTGCCATCAAGGAAACACAACTGGAACGTTGACAGGGCGATGGCTTGGAGGTCCCCAAATCGAACAACTCTAATCCAGAATGGCTATGGCCACCTTGGAGAGGACTTCAGCCTTGGCCATGCTTAGGGATGCTCTGTAGCAGCACTAATGCTCCTGCACATAACTCCATGGTGGTGGACTCCAATTGTCCTGCCTGGAGCTGCTGTTTGTGCCATGGCAGTGATGGAGATCTACCCCCCTAAGTCATGCCAGAAACATCTTTGGCCTCCATTTTCCAACAGTCCCTCATTTCCATGGGCAGCACTGCCATTGGGCAGCACCACCCCAGTACCAGAATCTCCTTAATTCACAACTGGCAACTTCTCCATCACTTTGTCCCTTGGGATCAACCTGCAGACAGACATAAGGTTTCAGCGTATTTAAAAGTCAAAGCAGAAGCTGAAATTTTTGACCATCCGTCTCCAGAAAGGTCCCAAATATTTCGCTCCAGCGTTATTCCAGGGCCATTCCACGGTGATGGGGCAGCAGTGCCAGGCCATGCTGCACGCTGAGTCACACTCACTGCTCATCCCTCAGAGCACGCTGCACCCCAGCCAAGGCATTGCCGAAGCTCAGGAACAAATCAATGCGTGGCCGCCTTCCCAAGGCCATCCCCTACTGCTGTTGTCACAGCACAGAAACCTGCTTTGTTCTCACAGGTGCTGGGCATGGCCGCCTCCCAACTTCCTCGTGCTGAGTTTTCCCATGAGCTGTGAACGCCAAGCAGCCTCTAACCCAGAGCATCCAGGTTAATTACTCATTAATAGCACTAAAACACCTTTCACATTCTCCAGGAAATATATTCCAGCCAGCACGAAAGGCAACGCAATGCTCTGATTCATCCCAGCGTCTAGGAAAACATCACGGCAATAAACTGATAAGGAAGAACAGGTCCGATGCAGCTCCTCTCCAGCCTGTAATTAGAGCAGTCTGGATGGCAATTAACACAAAGTTCCCACCGGTGTGGCTCCGGGCAGGCTCCCATCCCATTGCTCTGCAGGTGAGTCCTTCCTTTCCTTCCTTCCTTCCAGGCCCACCCCTGGCAGGCACTGTGCCCACGCAGGGCAGCCCCCGGCCCCTGCAGCCTTCCCTGGTGTTGATGCCCTCCTGGCTATCTCCCAAGGGGCCAAACTCATGGTCACGGCACCCACAGCGCAGTGCAGGGTGGGCTCTGCAGCACACCCACTGATTCCCATCTCTCATCCACTCAGCTCAATCTCAGAGCCCACAAGTTACACCCACCTGCCATTCAGCAAAAACAAGAGTTCATTTTGAATCCCAGAGCCCCAGACATCGACACTTGCCATGCTAAGCACTGCCCAGGGCTGCCTGCAGGCAGCACGGAGCCACTGCCATCTGCTGCCACGCGCTGCCATCACACCGTGCTGCTCCTGGGCTGCCCCACACTTGGGCTTTAATCCCTATCCATGCAGTTTATCCATGCAATTGCCCACAGTGCCCTGTGCCTCTGATTTTCCCTCCCTGAGTAACATGCAAACTTCTTGCTTTGTCCTGCTAGGCTGCCGTGAGCGTCAGCTCTCTGGAATGACCAGGATGGGCAGATGTCACCTGGACACCCCAAGGGCTGTTCTGAAGATGCTCTGCTGCAAACCTACGTGGTTATTCCCAGCGAGGAGGGCTCAGGGCCAGACACAAACACCCACTGCATATGCAGGTTGGGATGTGCTGCAATAGCAGTGACTCAGGACTGCACCATCTCGCCCTGCTGACGGGCTCTGTGTGGGCTCATCCTGCCCAGAACACCGTCTCCAAGGGCTGGGAGCCACTTGTTGAGCAAAACTCGGGCAGAGGAGCAGCGTTGCTCAACCCAACCTCATTCACCACTCATCCCGGAGCATCGTCTCCATCACCTGCAGCATAATTCCCTTTGCAAGCCAAGCAGCACGTCTACTTTCTGCTTTAGTTGCTTCCCTCTGCAAAAAGCATTTGCTAACTCCCATTATCCAATATTTAGCAGTGCACAGCAATAAACAAAGTGTTAGAGATGAGAGTACACGCCATGCATGTTGTGAGGCTGCATTCAAAATGCAGAGGCTGTCTGCTGTGGGAAGCAGTGCTCTGTGCAGCTTTCAGGTGCGTTCTGCTCTCGATCAGAGCCCAATTAGATTCCTGTTCTGAGGAAAACAGCTCTCTGAGGCGCAGAGATGGAGTGCCCTACCTGCACAGAGAGCGACCGTTGCTTGTCACAAAGATAGATGTGACTACCAAAAGGTGCAGGTCATTATCTGTCCCAGTTATTCTCCTTCCACAACCCAACGTAATAACGACCCACCGCACTGCCACCATCACCCACGGCCTCCAATGGTGGCACTATGGGGACCAGGACCTCACGGATGGAGGTGCCCCCAGGGCATGGGCTGCCAGGACCCACATCTCACCCATCCCCACGCTTCATTCCAGACGCACATGGAAAGCATCCCCCAGTTTACAGTTCCAGCCACCCACCCCATCCCTGCAGCCACTCCAGAAAAACATCCATCCTCATCGTTCCTCCTGGTTTCAATCCGCAATCCAGATTTGCCCAGAGACCTCTGAGTACGTTTTCCTTTTTTTTTTTTTTTTTTTGCTGTTTGTTTTTGAGTCAGGTGTTTTCCATTCGCTGATAACGGCGTGTGTTTGTTCCAAGATCACCTGCATAAACACATTCTGGGGGCAGGGGGCAAGGTTCAAGAGTTGAGACCCGCGCCGCGTCGGCCAAACCTGTATTTTGTTCCTTCTAATTATACCTCGCCATATTAGCAGATAATAGCTGTACATTTAAGCAAATTATCTCCAATAAAAAGGGGACAATAATTACACTGTTTGTTTTCTCTCCTTCCATTGCTGGAATTATTCTCTGTTTGCCCAGGGTTAAATATTAGCAAGAACCTTTCCGCACCGATGTCTGCTCCGGTGCCTTTTACTGTTTTAAACCAGCAAGAGTCAGTAAAAGTTTGGGCAAATATTAGATTTGGCAGAGTTTGCTGTTTGTATCAGGAAACCGATTGGTGTTATTGATTGACAGATGTGACCAAATGTTTAGAAAGTCTGTCCTCTATTGGATTCTGCTAGGTGTTTCAGCAAACAGCCCTAATACAAGGCAAACAGAGTTATTGGAAGAAGTACCAGCCTGTGTTAGCACAGCAAACTGAGGGCTATGCAAACAGCTTAAAAGAATCTGGCCACCTTCATATAACCTTTGATGTAGGTATTGATCCTTCTGAAGGTGGCAAAAAGTTTGAACAGGGAGCAGATTGAGTGGGATCAGATACAGATCAACACCGTAAGAATGTAAATGTTATCTTTAAGCTACACTGTCGGTTTAGTAATGGATGTCTGTTTGGAATTTATCTTCTTCCAAATCTCTAAATCCATGCAGCAATAAAAATTAATAATAACTTTCAGATAGACTGCCTCCTAAGTCTCTCTCCCCCCACCCTGATGAGTGGGCATCCTTAATTCCACTAAGGGCAGCGCTACAGCACAGAGAGCTGCTGGCCTGGGATGGGAACTACTGGGTGCAGCTGTGCAACTGGGGGATATGGTTAGTGGGAATGGTGGGGATGGGTTGGACTTGATGACCTTGGAGGC
The DNA here is from genome assembly GCA_028571105.1 of Tragopan temminckii. NCBI lineage: Eukaryota > Metazoa > Chordata > Aves > Galliformes > Phasianidae > Tragopan > Tragopan temminckii. Next base: position 16,898,273 of record JAOWBP010004028.1, on the reverse strand, counting down.
CTTTTCCATCCTTAACAATTCTATGACTCTATAAGCAGCCATGGTGGTTGATGGCTGGATTTGGTGACCTTAGAATCTATAAGGTTGGACAAGACCTCTATAGGTGGGCATGGTGATGATGGGCTGACAGTTGGACCTGATGACCTTGGAGGTCTTTCCCGACCTTAATGATTGTTTGTGCTAAAGGAGTGGCACGTGGTTGAGCTAACGGAGCAGCACTTGGATGTATAACCAAGGGCAATGGGGATGCAGCAACAGGGTGCAGCAAACGGAGCAACATGTGGATGCACCGATGGGGCAGCTAACAGGACAGCACGTGGGTGGCCCACAGACACATCTGCAGGCAGACTTGTCATGGTGAAGGGCAGACATGCTGATCCCCATCAGCACCACCCAGGCCACAGAACAGCACAGCCCAGCGAGCAGATGCGGAGACATTTTGCAACTAGGCCCCAAACCCCGTGCCCCACGGCAGTGCCTCCCAGCCCCCTTCCAGCTCCCCATGCCTGCACCCAAGTGCCTTAACCAAGCTGGGCTTCAGCAGCCCCACAGCCCTGCATACCTATCCTGCAGCACAGTGCACAGAGTGCTCACCCAATTTGCATCTGCAGCCTCCCTGGTGTGGTACGTGGAGCAGCCCTGCATGCACAAGTGACCATTCATGCATCCCAGTGCCATCTGTGGTGACAATTACCACAAGCACACATGTAATCAAGGTAATTACGCACACAAATTGGGCGTGTGATTGCATGGGCATTTCTACGATTTTTTTTCTTAAGTTAGGCCTCTAAAAATTAAAATAGATTCCAAGTTATGTTTTAAATTATCTGTCCATCTGGCTATTCTTGAAAGTAATGACTGTTTATAGTGACAGATATTAAACAGACCCTGCTGATAGATGGGTTAATCATTGCAAGAGAAGAAAAGGGATTGTTTTATGCCCGTGTGTTGACCCACGATACACAGTAACTAATGACGTGTTTGAATACAAACAGGTAACAACCAGCTTTGTGTTTTAGAAGTACCTCCTAATAAAAATTACAGCGTACACATTATGAGGTATCTGATGAATCATTACTGCAGTGCAGCGATGGACTTAAATAAAGCCCGGGTTAATTATTAAACCCAAGTAGTGCACGTTTGCAGTCACGCTAAACCCATGAAGAGCTGCTAGACATGTGCCAAAGCCTCGTGTCTGGGGAGGGTTCCTGCACCCAGAGCTTCACCCATCTGTGCCATGCCCTGCCGCAGGGCACATCCAGCCCCATGGAACCAATGAACTTCCTGGTGATGGCAACACAGGGTGATTTAGGGACAGCCTGCAATGAATGGCGTCACGTGCTGTGGGTGACCCATCCTTGACATCTGAAGTGCCACCACAGTGCCATTAGCAGGCACCTAACGAGCTGGCGGGGCATCCCTTCCCCTGCTGGCCTCGAAACGCTGCATTCATTAGGAATGACTTGTTCCTTGCTGGCCGAGCAGAAGAACAAAAGCATACAGTGCAATCAAAAAACCCATTAGCACCGCCATCTCTTAAGAGAAATTAGCATTATTCTTTAATGCCAGGCATTACTTAGGCAACACTCCGCGCTGCAGTCGGGCATTCCATTCGCAGCAGTCTGTGCAGCCAGCCATAAAGCAAAGCACTCCAGGAAGGAGGCTGGGAATGCATCTCCCACCACTCCCTGCAGCAGAAGGAGCTGGGATAACCCAGTCCCCAGCAAGGATAACAGCACTGCCAGCCCTGCTCACCTCTGTGCCTGCCCAACCTGCCAGCTCCCTCCAGAACATCCACTCATCCTCTGGGGACACCAAAATAAGTGAGAAAAGAAAATCCATCCAGGTTCCAAAGGCAGAGGTTGATGCATGCTGACAAGTGCTGTCTTGGTGGCTCACCACCAACAAGGCGTCCCATTCTGCAGCTTCACCTTCTTAACAAAGCCAGGAGGGAATGGAAAACAGCAGGAGCCACAGGAACCCATTTACCCCAGGAGAAAATGGCAAAGAAAGCAAAATCGCAAGAACTGAATTCACCCCACTGTACAGCCTGCCCCGTGGAAGGGACGTTATCCTGTTTCTCCATAGAGCAGCAACTGCTTACTGGAATAGTGGGTGCAATAACAGAAGTTCTGCTGCGACCCCATGGGCATTGTGCAGCACTGTCAGCCCAAGCCTACAGCACTTTGGCCATAACAGAGCAATAACTTCTTAACGTGTGAGCTCAGAATATCTCAAAATATCATACAGACATTGATTAACCCATGGCCTGGGCTGTCAGCAGTGTGTAAGTCCTTTACGCCTTGGTTTGGTCGGATGAGGTGATCTCAGAGGCCTTTGCCCATCTGCAGAACCATAGGATCATAGGAAAGGTTGGCAAAGAGAGCAGGAGGGAAGCGCCATCCCAGCAGCCAACCACTGTGACGTTTAGGAAGGAGGAGCAGCATGGAGAGGATGGGCAGCAGGATGGGGTTATGGCCACCTACCAGCATGCAGGCTGCACCTCCAGAAGTGCCCAAATTCTGCACGATGCCACCCACACAAGCAGGCTGGGGGATCTTCCCCCCATCTCACAGCTTGAGCAGGTGATGCAGACACCACCCCAACCCCACAGGGCTGGCGGTGGGGCTGGTGAGTGGGGGCTGCCCCAGAGCCTGAACGCTGCCATGCATGGTGCTGAGCACAGCTCCTTTTCTTGCCAGCCTCCTTCTCCCCAAGCCATAAATAAAGCCACAGGGGATGACTAAGTTCCATTTTTACAACATCAGCTCCAAACTGCACATGCCAGCAACTCCTGGTAGCTCAGCCTTAAAGCACGACGTTCCGGTGAAGCTCAGAGCACGAGCAGCACTCAGAGGAGAGGAACGCCAGCTCCATTCCCTCTGTCTCTATTCACCTTCCAACCACTTTCTGCACATATCTCACGGCAAAAAGCCACGTGCAAGTTGCACCCCTCGGGAAGGGCAGTGCCACCGCTGCTCCACTTCGTGCCACCATTTCCAACATCTAGCACATTCCTCGTGTTCCTCATTAATAGCATGTTTTTAAAGGATTATATCATAATGCATATTTATGAGACGACCACGGATCAAGAATACCGATATTTGAAAGATGCAATTATCTTGAAAAAGTTTGGCTTTATTTTCATGCTAATTAATATGATGTTTTAAAGCAAGCTAATTGGCTTGCCACTCATTTAGCACAGCCTCTCCTCGTTACAACCCCTGTTTCCTCATCAGCACATTTAAAGGCAGCCTGTGACTCCAGCCCTAAGCATTTACAGGATTTTTTTTGTGCCCTACAAAAAACCCTCCTCACCCCTCTGTAAAACCCCTCTGCACAGCCAGGACCACGGGTGTGCAACACATGCATGTGCACACGTGCAGCCCCATGCACTCAGCATCCCACTGCTGCATCTCCTCCCCCCACAGCCCACCCACCACTTCTTCCCTCCAAATATTTACACCTTTGGCGCTCACAGAGCACAGGCAGAGAATGCTCTGGAGGGGAACACCATACATAAGAGAGGGCTGGATTTGGCTCTGGAAGGGGAGCTGTACCCACTGCCCTGCAGTCAGGATGCCCAAGCAGCCGCCCGCAGCCCCACGCCTGCTCCATTCTCCCGTGTGCTGCATTGACCAATGCATCTCCATGCAATGAAGGAGAGACAAAGAGAGACCCACTCTGCAGGACTGGCACCCAGGCAGGGCCTGATCCCGCTTGCACACCACGATCCCAATCTCCTTCCCCACGGCCTTTGGCATTCCCGGCAAAGCCACTGCTAAAAACAAATCAAGACACTTAAATTCCATATTAATTTGAATTTTCCACAGGGTTCCTAGGAAATTTTTTCAATCAAGAAGTGAATTCTGATTGTAATAAAATATTACATAAATATTTACATCAGCCCTGGCTTGACTTTAAAAGGAGGGATTTTTTTCCCCTCGCACGCGCTGCCAAAGTAGTTAGCTGGCAAGCCTGCGAGAAAACAAGGTCTGCGAGTCACTTTTTCCCCTTGCAGATCCATCATGGAGCAATCAGGAGGTTTATTTTTCCCATGTCTCCCCTAAATTCCATCATTTCCCTTCCTAAAAGATTCCATGTGTCTCCCGAGCGGCGGCCGCCCAGGTAAGGCAGAGCCATCAGCCATTTACACGGGGGGAGGAGGGAGGAGGGACGTCTTCAAAGCTGCTGCACATTAAAAGGAATTTATGAGATGTGTTGTGTGGGCAGGATGCCAGCTAAATTTAATATGGATCTATATACAAAGAAACTGTCTAGTTACACAGAATGAATATTTAATCATGCACGGATCAAGCAATTTCGCAGAAGTAATTAAAAGCAGGCTTTGTTTATTGCTAAAAATTATAGCTACCCTATTGACCTGGTGCAGGAGTTCCTTTGCCATATTGAACATGTTACCTGCTGATATTATGTTATTAAATGGGGATTAAGACTATTTTTTTTCCTTTGCAGATAAGAGCTCTTAAGCTATCTTGTCTGCTCGTGTGCAGAGGAGGGGGAAAAGAAAGCCCCACGGTGGAAAAAACAAGGCTGCGTGAATTGGAGGGGTTAGGAAAACACTCGTACCTATACAGGGAAGGCAGAAAATGATGAATCAATTAAACACCTGATGGATTAGACTGAAGTCGGGGTGTTCTCAGCGTGCTTTTCATGGCAAGCAGCTTTAAAGGACCCAATGCATGGTGCAGGATCGCCGTGCCAAGCGGCTCCAGGCATCAGGGCTGAGCCCAGCAGGACAGATGGACACCACAAGTGGGCATACACCCAATGAGAGTCACAGGAAAGCATCTGAGCCTGCACTGGGGGCTGTTGTCAAGCTGACAGCTGTCTGTGTAGCTTGATGGCCCTGTGCTGGCAGAGGTACAAGCTCCTAGACATCACCATCCCATAAATTGGGTTGTTCTGACTTTGAAACGAGCAAGAGGAGCCAATACCTTCCTCCAGCTTTTCCTGAGTGCCCCTGGATACACGGCAGCACACAGGCACACAACATGGAGATGTGCACTGAGGTCGTGGTCAATGAGAATGGTGGGGAGGTTGGGTTTGGAGAGGCGTTTTCCCACCTCAATGACCTCACAGAGGCAGAGACAGTGTTGCTGGCATGTCAGCAGCACTAACAGCACCCAAAGGAGACAACTCCCACAGCCGTGAGCCAGAGGCAATCACAGCACCACTCTGGCTGGAGAAGGCTTTCAGGATCAAGCTCAACCCATCCTACCGAGCCCCAGCACCAACCACGTCCCTCAGTGCCACATGCACGTGTCTCTTAGATACCCCTGAGGATGAGGATTCCACAAACAACCTGAGCCTTCCCAATGTATGAAATAGCCACTGCTCAATCCTAATAGCACAACTCCCTGCTGCCAGGCAGGGCTCTTGGAAAGGCTCAGAGCCTTCATGTTCTGTAGGGCAGAGGCCAGAAAAGAAGAGGAGGACCCCAGAGCATCCCATCATGAGCCCACGCAGCAAACCCCCAGTGCTTCACAAGCTGCTTCCTAAGGAGCTGTGCTCAGCAAGGGATGCTGCTGCCTGCTAATTAGCTGAGGCAGCTGCACAGTAATTAGCTGATGCCCAGGCAGGTAACACAGGGGCTGGTCAGCTCGAGCTCTCACTGCTCTGGAAATCCTCCCCTTATGTTCTCAAATCATAGAAGCAGCTTTTAGGGAACAGGAGGAGGGGTTCCAGTTGGCAGAGATAATAACGCAAAGCATCTTCAGCGAGCTCTGCTATCAGAGCACCCCTGGGAACGCCAACTTCACTTTGGGCGTGAGAGAAATGAGGAGCTCAGGGTGCAAAGGGCTGGAAAAGTGAATGAAAGATGTTGGTTGTCGGGGCTGAGGAATACAAGAAGCAGGGAAATACGCCCAAGTGGGGAAGGCACAAACCCCAAAGAGCTGTCAGAGCCCGGGCTGCCAGCAGCTGCCTCCTGCATCCCTGAGCGGCGCTCCTCCAACAAGTCACTTGTAAGCTATTAGCAACCAGGATATTGCTGTCTTACCCTTACTTTGCATAACTCCAAATGACAGAGCAAATTGCCACTCTGCGAGGAAACAGCCCTGATGTATTTAAGCCGACAGCGTCTCTTTCCATTATGGTTATTCACTGTGCACGGGCGCTGCCCTGGGCTGGCAGACACGGTGCTCACGGTGCAGAGCCACCCCCACCCCAATAACCTCCACATCTTTGGCCTCAGAGAGCTGATGGAACAAAATAAAAGCCGGGGGGGATGACATCTATAAGCACTGAGATCTTAAAGACAGAAAAATATACTACCGTGGGTGAAGGCTTTGAATCAAATTTTAATAAAAAGGGGGAATTCTGGCTGAGAGCCACTGAGATGGAACATTAAGGGAATTCACAGCCTTTGCTAGCTACGTTTTTACTTTTGGACACTTCCAATTGAATAAATGCATACTTATAGATAGATCTGTGTGTGTGCATCCTTAGAGATAGATATATAAATATCACTATGTTTAGATACAGGTGATTAAGGGACAGTTCTACTCCCCGTTCACCCAACACCTATCTCAACATTCATCATAGATTCACACTCATTAAGGTTGGAAAAGACCTCTAAGACCATTGAGGGTCCAAGGGGCCATCATACCCTCCTGGATGGCTGTAGGGTGGCACTGGGACACCATGGGCATGGATATGCCCAGAATCAAGTTGGGTATATGGGAATGTGTGCAGGGCAGAGGCACCAAGCTGCAGGTGGTTATCACGTCCATCCTGCGTGTTAACATCCGCTAATCTGCGCGTGTGAAACTCAAATCACAGAGCGTAATTAAGATACGAACTCCGACTTGCAGGGAAGAGATGGGGGGAGGAAAACGTGGCCTCCCAAGGTCAAAAAACAAACCTCGACAAAAGCGTTATCTCCAGCGTTGCGCAGCTGATTGCATCATCTGCATATGAAATGAAATATAATTCTTATTTGTCATGCACAGACCGTTGCTGAACTCCCCTCACCCCCGCCCTCTCCTCTTCATTAATCTCCCAGCAACATCCACAGAGTTGCACGTGGTAATAAAACACCAAACGCCATCTCCAGCGATGTGAATTGGAGATAAATCTACTCTCTTGTCAGCAAGCCTAGAAGGCAGAAAGTGCAGCTTCCCAAGAGTCAGCGACCTAGCTTGCAACAATTTGCTTAATTAGGAGAAAACAATATTTTTCACTAAATCGGATGGCTAATGTATATCATTATAATCTGCCAAGGAAGTGGATTTGTCCCCACCCAGTGTGCCAAGCAGACAGCTGAGCGCTGCACTGACCCGGATAGGATCCCCCAGCCCTACGTTAAAGAGGAGGAGAGACAAATTACGCCTTCACTGTAATGGCTGATGGTTCCATTTGGTGTCTGGAGGCCTCTTTGCTCTTACCTCCCTGAGACGTAAACCAATGATTTGTCCCAGGTATATTTCTCAACAGCACCATAAAAACTTCCAGCTGATGTTCAAGGAGGAGGAGTATCTCTGCAGACAGCCCAGCCCCAAGGAGATGCCAAGTGCCCACTGAACACAAAGACGTAACAGGGCACGTGTTAGAGTGCATAAAGACACAGCTTGCTGAGTGAGAGCGATTGCGCTGCTGATTGGAAAGGCACTTTTGAGCAGTTTTACGCTGAAGATGGGTTTGGGGAGGAGGAGCCTCCTGCAAGGATACACAAAACATTTCCCAAAACCCCAGTGCTGTCAGCACCAAATCTCTCATTCACAGCAACTGCAAAACAAGCTGCAAGCACAGCTCAGCGCTGCTCTTTGGGAGCAGGAAAGGCATCAAGTAAACCCCAAGTGCTCACGTGCACAGAACCCAACAGCCAATGCAAATGGTGAACATGTGAGAAATGCTGGGATGGAGCTTGCTTTAAAGCCAAAATTAAACGTGACACCATAGCTCAGAAGCTTTACGTGCACACAGCTTTTTGCACAGCCTAGGTGTGAGGTTCCCATAGGGGACTGCCTTACCCAGCACAAAGCACAGTTCCCATCCACTCATCCATCTAAAGCAGGCTCTGCCAATCCCAGAGCCAGGAGCAGACTGCTGGGGTCCCCAGCAAACCCTGGTGCAGCTGCAGCCTCCCCCACCTGCTCAGTGGTGTTTCACAGCACTAAATCCTGAATTTCTGCATGGGTTTTCTTTCAGGTGAAGCTGAGCAGCTCTCATTAGTATTCCCTCGCCATCTCGATCCTGAGCACAGCCAGGCTTTACCTTTCATGCGGCATTCCCTGGTGTGGTGACTCTCTGCACTAATTAGCAACCTTCCCAAATATATGCAAAGCCCATTTTTCCCAGGCTGTGATTTTTCCACCTCCTCTGCCTTCGTTTCACAGCTCGCCCTCTGCTTGCACCTCCCCGAGCACACAGCGGTGCACCTTTGCTCAAAGCAAAAACCGAATTAAAACTTGACCCAGAGCCAAAAAATTGTAAAAAAAAAAATATATATATATATATATATATGGTGGGAAACCATCTGGGCACTGAGCAACCTGGGCCTGCCAGCCCCAATCTGCATGACTTACAGCAACGTTGGCACCTCCACACCCTGCCCGTGCGTTGGCCCACGAGCTGCCTTTCTCTTTGCTTTATGTAGAGCTAAGCAGCCCCAGATGGGAAGTTCCAACTCAGGTCCTGCCTCCCCCGTGCCCAGATTCCACCACATCTTTCCCTCCTCCTCTGACCGCTTTTATTAGCCCAGCAAAACCGTTGAGGCTTGGAAAGCAGCGCCGCGTTCACCACAGCGCAGACCTCAGCAGAGACCACACTTTCCTAAAGTTTAAAGTAAACTGCAGCTTGCGGCTCAGAAAACTCCAACTCGATCACTAATTTCTCCTCGCTGAGCCAGTCAAACCCTGTTCGCCCTCCTCTTTACAAACTCATTTTTGCGCTTCTTTCCTGCCCTTACAGCCCATGCTGGCGTGCAAAGCAGTGCACCCACCCCATATTCGTCACTTACGGCACTCATTCCCAGGCAGCATGCAGAAGCAGGGCTGGTGGCACGCAAAAGGCAAACCCTGTGCCTGACAGATTTCTCCTCTGAAAGAGCAGTGCTGCTCCAGCACAAGTTGCCCAGGGAGCAGTGGAGTCCCTGTCCCTGCGGGAGTTCCAGAACCATGGAGATGTGGCACTTGGGAGCACAACCAGTGGGCACAGTGGGAAGGGTTGGGGATCTCAGAGGTCTTTTCCAACCTTTAATGTTTCTATGAAAGCCTCCTGCTAACAGCAAGCGCCTCGTGTGATCTTGGCACTGTATTTTGGCAGGTTTCTGCTTTATGCATTAAAGACAAAGCAGCCCCAGGAGACACTCCCTCTCCTTGCACCCAGCAGCCCCCAGGGGACACCCCCTCTCCTTGCACCCAGCAGCCCCTCCTGCCACAACATGGCCCCATAACATCAGCACAGAGCACAAAGGAAAAAGAAAATCCATCCGTTCAGGAGATAAAGCAGCATCAGAGCAGGGAGGGTTCATGCGTGTGGATAAGCAGGATAATCGGGAAGGAAATTGGAGAGGAATTCCTTGGAATGGAGCACACTCCTAATGGGTTCCCTCTGCCTGCTGGAGCAGAGCTTCTTCCATCTGGATCCAATGCCGGTGCTGTTGGGTGTGCAGAACAACTTTGTTCTAGAGAGAGGAGCGACCCACACTGGCTCCAGCTCAATTGGAAATTAATGAAACCCTCCGGGTCTGGCTGTGGCCCTCGGGTGACGCGCCAAGGCAGCCCGGCACGAGCAGCGGCCACGCAACCTCCACCACCTCTGATCCTCCAGCACCAACCTGGGCAGAGCCCACAGCACTGCTACCAAAGCACAGCCCAAAGGAACGGCCCAGGGCAGGATGGGTGTCACCTGCTTGAGTCAATGGGGGGATGCAGGGAGGATGGAAGCTCCTGGCACTGCTTGGGGGTGGGCACGCTGCTGCCCTGTGCTTCAACTCCTGCACCCCGAGGTAAGAACCTGGCACGTGCACAAAGCAGCAATTCCTAGCAGCGAAATGGCTGTTTTCCAGACTGCCATTATTTCTGTTTTATAACGTTGCACCGAGGCCAAAGAATGGATCCACAGAGCCTCTTTGGCACCAGGGAGGTTAACGTTTTCCTTTTGGCACTTGGGCGCTGATAGCTGCTAAGTGCGCACTGCTCCTCGGCCAGAGATACGCCTCTCAGTAATCTCTCCCTTTGCCATTTCAAAGCCTCAACAACGAGCACTGCTTCCTGGCAGCTCACGTTAGCGAGCAGTACGTGCTCTGCTGAGCAGGAGGCTCTGCTCTGCCCTCCTCGCTGCCTTTGCGGTGAAGGAGGAATTCATCTGCTATTATATTTTCATCTCTTTGTCATCTGTTGGTATTGGAAAGCATTCTCCCCAGGCTTGCTGGACACCACATGAGCTCGTTAATGTTAATAAAAGATTAAATTAACTGCGGGATCAGAAAGGCTTTCAAGAAACATATAACGTTATATTAATCCCAGACAGGCAGATTATTGTGCATATTACTGGGTTTAACAACCAAGCTGAAACCAGAGAAGGGAGAGAGCTGCGCAACATCCAACCCATCCAACTCTGCCCATTGCCGGGGGGGCGGAAATGCATACCCTGGGCCCCAACACCATGGGAAGAGTGGGGCTGGGTTGAGCACACCCCACTCACACAGCCTTTGTCTGCCACCAGGCATCTGTCCAGCTCCCAACGAGGTCAGCAGGAGCCTCCCCATCGGCATTTAATGTGTCCTTAGGTTCTGTAGCTCTGAGGGGTTTTCTCCTTGTTCTGGCTATACCTACGGTACAAGAGGGTTACCCAAAAATGCTATTAAAACACCAGTGTGTTTTCCAGATTGTTGTTTCAAATGCACAGAAGGGTGGAAATGGCGTTCAAGGTTCAATTCTGGGGGCGCGTGAATCAGTTGGGTGGAAGTGCCGAACAGGGAGAGCAGGAACCGGGCAGCTGGGAGCATCTCACACATTCTCTGGTTCCTCAGCATTTCCTGACCTCGCTGAAGGCGAGCAGCCGTCCTTTCATGGTATGGGATCAGTGTGGCCATTCCTCTGCCCCTCCACCAATGGAAAAATTAATGCCGCGAGCCGTAAACGAGCTGACACTTGGGGATGGCCCAGAAGATGGCTTTCCCTCACTTCCCATGATGGATTACTCACAACTAACAAACAAGCATCCAAACTCCTGTGCCACACTGACATCTTATGGAAAAAGCATTTGTTACAATTACAGAGGCGGAGGAGCATGGAGGCCAAGGGGAACGAAGATGAACGCAATGGGCTCCGCTCGGTGCCTGGTGCTGAGCACACAGTGCCAATGGGAAGCTTAAAGGGCAGATTCTCAAGAAAAAAAAAAAAAAAAGAAAAGAAAGAAAGAAAAAGAAAAAAAAAGCCAAATTTTCTCCCCCAAAAACATTTCTCCTTATCCTAGCAGAAGCTGCTCCAACCCAAAGGATTCTCTCTGCCATTCCTGCAACATAAGCAAGACTCCCACCACCTCTTTGCACAGCCTGGAGGAGGACTTGGAGCTGCAGGTCTGATATTTAACATCCAGCTTACTTGCTTCCAATGGTTTTATGGGAAAAGAAAAATAAGGCTTCTGGAGGACCAATCTCCAAACAAAGCACATCCCAGCAGCCAGGTGTGGAGATGCCATGGGAGCAAAAACCTCCATCCACCAAAAGCCAGCAGCAACACCTTTGTTAAAAATCTTTCACCAGTCCAATCACTGCTTTATTTACACCCCCAGCAGACGGCTGTGAGCCATCATGAGCACCACTCGCTTTGCAGCACGCACATCTGAGGTCCCAAGCCCTCACTAAGGAAAGGCTGTGCATGCCTGACCTCCAGTCCCAAGCAGCAGTGCCTCACAGCAGTTACCATCCCTATGTGAAGCAGATGCTGTGCGAGTGTTCTTTACTCTGGTAGGACTTCCTCCCTGTCCAATAAACGAGTGTGCCAGTATTTACCAAAAGCATTCCTGAGTGCTGTATCCCCACTGGGCTGCTTTGGTGGCCCAAGCAGGAGCCAGCACCTTCTCCTGAGAACATCAGGATAGGTTTGGAGCCCCAAACCCAGAGCCAGGAGCAGTGCTGGTGCAGCAGGGAGCAGCACATACTGTGCTGTGCAGGGGGCGTGGGTCTTAGAATCCTTCCATGGGTTGTGCTCTGTCACTGCTAAGCTGGAGCTGAAAGACTCCAGGATTGATCCATGAGACCTAGGGACCACAGAATCCCAACCACAGGCTGCAGGGAGCAAACCACAGCCTACAATGGAGATGTGCATCTGGGAGAGTCCATATCCTCCAAAAGGGACTATTGGCCAAGAACAGTCCAAAAAACATGCACACCCAGCCAGGCACGGAGGTGCCCTCTGAAGCACAAGGCTTTTTTGGCTCTATTTTTTGCACGGGGGAAGGCTTACTAGTTGCAGTTCATCTGAGAGCACACTCCTTCAATGTCCTTTGAAGCACTTGCCTCCCAATTCGGAAGGGAGACTTTTAAATAAAAGGCAAACATAACCAGTGTCTCCACTTAAAAGCCCTTTAAAGGCTTGGAAATGATTAATGTGTTTAAAGTATAAACTGTAGCCGCTTTAAGAGGAGATAAATATGAGATTGAGACTTCTGACTACACAAACAGTGCGAAGGCGTAAGTAAACAACGCCGACAAGTTCAGCGCTCCGGTGGAGACGCAGCGCGCGTGTCCTGCACCGCGGCCAGGAGCAAACAGCAGCAGCACCCACACCCGTTAGGAGCACCGAGGAGAGACTGGCATCCAACCAGGTGAACCAAGTGAACCGTTCAACCAAAGGAACCGTTTGACCAAACCCGCTCCCCACACCCGTCCTGTGAGACTCACCGTCCAGCAGCAGCCCACGTGTATGAGATCTGCTGGTTCCACCACCAGCCGGCTCCGGGCTCTCCAGTTGGCCGTGTTCTTTCTGGAAATCCATGCACCATTCAAGACAGAGCTATTAGGGACAAAGAAATGGCACAAAACACAAAGAACGTCAGATGCGAGCGTTGAGAACCTCGCTTTTCACCACTATCTCAATGAAGAGATGAAGGCATTGAAGAGCACACAAGTTTCTGCAAGTCCTAAGATTCCTTCTGCTATGGAACATGCTGCAAAATTCCCAAATGAGCCCAAGGGATGTGCTTTGGAGAAGCACAGAATGTGAGCACATGGAAAAGACTAGGTTGGATGAGGCTCTGGGCAACCTGGGCTAGTGCCAGATCTGGAGATTGGTGGCCCTGCCTGTGGGAGGGGGTTGGAACTTGGCGGACCTTGGGGTCCCTTCCAACCCAAGCCATTCTATGGCTCTATGAAAGGAGGTGCTGTCTCCTTGTTGGATGGGAGGAAAGGGAAGGGATGTGCAGCAATGCATGGGACTCCTCTGCTGAAAAATGCGCATTGGGCTCAATGGGGCATGCAGCAGGTGACTCCCTTCCAACAACAGGATTATGCAGACAACAGGAGACAAGGCAGGATAGCGCTGCTCGTAATCCTGTGTATGTTCAAACACTTTGACAGCTAGATAAATAGACTATTTAATTAAACCAACAAGTCATCGTTTATTTTCACATCACAATAGGTTAAATGACTTTTTATTCCCATTTTCCATATCAACAGAGCAGACTTTTTGGTAATAAAAGCTAAACTCTAATTAACAGCTGGTGTGGTTGTACTTGGCAGCATTGTGAGTAATTCAGTACAAAGCAAACACATTTACTATAAATGGCTTTTGATTGCAGAGACCAAGGTAATGGATGCTGCACGCCAGCTACTGCCTGGGGCTGGGTTCAACAGGACCAAGGGGAGAGGGGACACTGTCCCATCCAGGAGGATGCAATGGGGAGAACACCTACACCAAGGCCTGGTTTATTCGGAAGCAGTGCCAACGAGCCCCAGGATGCTCTTGCTGCAGGAGGAGCACCCTGCTGCCACTGCCACAAATCAGCCATGCCACATAGTGGTGTGATATCCAATCTGCTCATCGCTTCCCAGCGCAATCACTTTTTTTTTTTTTGTCCTTTTAAATCAGCACTACTTCAATAAGCAGCCTGCTACTGCCAGCACTGCATTCTGCACCCCAGCAATCCTGGGTATGACAGCATGCCATATCCAGGGTGCCAGCTGCCCCCTCGGAATGCTTTTCACTATTTATGCAGAAATATCAACAGCCCAGCCATAAAAATTATCTAAAAACCAGCCTCCCCTGCTCTGCAGAGTGATTTCCCATGCAGTGATTTAACTCCACATCCTCACTCAGCCCCCAGCCCCAATCTGCTGCTCCCAGGGACAAAGCTCACCCTGACAAAGCGGGGTCCCATCCTGACACCAGGATCACCCCTTGCACAAACACACCCTGCTCACACCCCTGGCTCCTGGGTGCAGTGACTGTGATACCTGGAGAGCACCCAGAGCACAGCACTGTGTTCAGTGAGGACTTCAGCATGAGCAAACCCTTTCTTTGAAAGCAAGGAAGCGTGCAGCATCGCCCTTGTTTTTAAAGGGAACACACAACGCAGTGATTTGGAACAAGGACAGCCACTGCATCAAGAAAAAAAAACCCATTCTTGCCCTCTAGACGTTCTCGCCCCTTCCCTTCCACCCACCTGAGCCAAACCACCAGAAGCAGCAACTCCCACACAGCTTCCCTTTTCTCACACCTGCAGCTCCCAGTAGGCCTTGGTGGGGTTTGATGTCCCACCCATAGTGCCTGCTGTACATCACAGTGGGTTTGAAGGAGAGGTGCAGCTGCACTGGGACAGCTGTAAGCAAAGCAGCAGCTGGTATCAACCCCTGCATCTCAGGTTGGGTTAGGAACAATTTCAGGCTCATAAGAGCAGTGCTGTGCTGGCACAGCTGCCCAGGGAGCGGTGGGATCACCATCTCTGGAGGTGTTCCAGAACTGCAGGGATGTGGCACTGAGGGATGTGGGCAGTGGGCATGGTGGGGTGTGCTGGGATGCAGAGAGGTTTTTTGCAACCTTCATGTTCCCATGGTTCTCCGATTGCCCAGGGTGGAAGCTGCTGGTCCAGGACACGGCCCAGGGCAAGGCTGCAGCAGCACAGGGAGATAGAACCCCAACACTGAGCTCCATCCTCTCCCATTTCTGCTCACCTTGAAGGCCATCCAAAAGGGGAACCTAATTTTGTGATACATCACTGCGCTGCAGGGGCAGCCACCCCCAGATCAGGCTCAGTGCTCCTCTTCCTGCTAAGCAAGCTCTTATTCTTCTTGTCATCTTGCATTTGCTCAGCTTGGACTTGAAAACATGCCAGGAGCTCATAGGGACCTGCATTCAGGAGATCACCATGCCTGGAAGAACAAGGCAATGCTTTTAGGGGGACATCCGCTCCGCTGCTTCGGAAAGGCAAGCTCAGCAGTGGGGGGGGAGAGGGGGAAAAGAAAAAAAAAAAAAGGAAAAAACCCAAAGCACCACCTGCATTTACTTTGTGTGACCTCCAGCTCTGCCTATCGCTCACGCAGAATAAATAGGGAGGGGAGAAAAAAAACACCGTGTCCTAAAGCAAACAGCAAGGACAAGCTTGATGAGAGTATTTAAGCAGTTATTAGAGAGCGCCTGATTGCAAACCTTGTAGGAGCCCCACGGAACATGTGATGTTTGTTTTACCAGCACTTAGCAGCTGTCCTGTTAAGGAAGAGAACAAAGTGTAGGTGTTATAAAGTCAATATTGTTACAGGAAGGCGTGTGACAAAGGTCTGCCGAGCCGCAGCGAAATGAAATCACTTTCTTGTTGGGTTTATACAGCTTAGCTGAAGTTTATATTATTTCCCTGAATTACTTTTCCAGATGTGTACGACATAAAAGATTAAGATCGTGGGCCCAACATGATTATTTCCACTGATGGGATTAATGTGGGTTAGGTTTTTTTCCTTTTTTTTTTTTTTTCTTAAGATCTGAAATCGGAGATGGATTTTGGGATGGAACCAAATGCATTTCCCAGGGGCTGCCCCAGGGGTAGGGCTGCTCCCGGAGCCCAGCACAGAGCACAGCCCCCCCAGCACTGCCCCAACCCAAAGTGACCCTTTTAATGGATCAGCATCCGCTCCTCGTTGCCAAGACCTGAACTGAAAAGGCCACAAATCCCATTGGCATCCTTATGGATGAATGGACTCTCAAGAGCAGTAACCTTAAGAAAAATAAATAATTTCTTTGCACCTGGCTCGTTAGAGCATTAAAGCCTCTCTGTGCCGGCACATCCAGTTCCTAGGGCAGAAACCATCCAAGCCCTTCCTCCACACACAGTTTTATATTAACGTTTCCTTTTGGATTGCCAAATTTTGGGCCAGCTTTGCCAGAACTGCGGTAAGAAGACGAATTCACAGCAACACCCATGCCAATAAAACGGATATTTTTCCCACTATGAAAATAACATTTAACAAAAAGCTGTGACCCAACGCACGTTGAAGGCAGCTTCCTTCAGAGCATCCTTGGGGCAGACTTCCACACATCGCCCTACGAATGGCTGGAGGGCCCCACTCTCCCCTTGCACGCTACCCAGGGCAGCAGGCGCTGCTCCCCATGGGACCCCCAGTGCTGAAGCCCTCCCACCTTTCTGGGTTTCCATTCTGCTCCACTCAGTGCCTGCAGGAAGGAGGATTACCGTGATCCTCCTCGCAGCTATTAACCTCTGCTTGCGAGGACACCAGAGGTGAATGAGTAACTCCAGTTCTTGGGTAACGCAGAAACACACAGCGCTGCCGCCAATGCACACGGAGAAGTGATTTCATTTCCATACGTGAGAGTAAACACTCCTTTTTCCTCCTTCAAACACAGCGGTTATTTTGTTCAGCCGGCTCCCGCTTTGCACATTTGCACGTTTTTATGAGATCCATCCATCCATCACAGCCCTGGCACCCAGCGCAGCACCGCGTGCCTTCATTCCGCAGTTCCTCCGGTTATGAGATGGGACCCAGAGGAAGGGGTGAGGAAACCCAGGCTGGAGACAACCTCTGCTGTGCTTTACACCTCTGGAAACACCATCAGCAAAACCTTCGTCTGCAGTTAAGCACCATTTAATGAAGAAATGGGCCCTGAGCTCCATAACACAAAGGCTTTTCCCATAGCTGCACCCTTCCCCCAGGCACAGTGCCTGCGCCCAGCAGGGAATGCATCCCATCCGTGTCACCTCATGTCAGCAAAGGGTACGGGACACTGAGGAGCTGCTCCAAGCAGCACTGGAAGAACAGCCATGGGAAGGGAATGAAGCATTTGTTCTCTATCCCAGCCCCGCTGCATTCTCCTACCCACGCTCTCCCCCCGCTGGCTCCGCAAATAGCAGCTCTGCCTTGTTTATAAAGGCGGTGTTGACATTTTGTTATAAACGGTAATGTCAATTTGATAAAGTTAATTACTTATTATTTGGAATCTAATTTGCATTGGAGGTTGGGTTCATTAAAAAGCAGGACTGGTGTTTAACAGAGAGGCTCCAAAAGCACCTGGAGGGGCTCAGCCCGCAGCTCCTCCCACTTTCGGCACGCATTAACCCGGCAGATGAGAGCATTAATGGGGCAGTGCGAAGAATTCCCACTGCAATCATACATGCAGCTAGCCCAGGCACGAGTAAATGTTTACTTTGCCTTATTTTCCAACTGGATTTCTTAAAGTGGCTGAGGAGTTCTGCTTTCCAGCTCTGCTCCAGTTCTGAGTCCGCAGCAAAGCACTCTTCCTGCACGCACTGATTCTCATACCTGTATTGTGTTTAATGTACCTCTGTTATTGCATCTGTCTTTGTATTAGTTCACTCTAATTGCACTTCTTCCAAACTTTGGAAACCGAAAGCAGGAGGGTCCTCCATCTTCAGCCTCATACCTCCTCCATCTGGCAGCCTTCAAGTGACTCCAGTCCCCACACCTGAGCACATGACAGGGATCCACGGCACTGGGCACAGCCTGTGTCCTGCATCTGCAGGGCTGCAGCACCAGGCAGGAGAGGTAATGCCAGCACAACCCAGTGGCAGGTGGGATTCTCCAGGCGGCCTGGAGGTAGGAGTGGTCCCTGCAGAGCCAGGCTGCATCCTCAGAGCCAGCCCTGCTCACTTCCATCACCCACGGAGGGGAATTTCCAACAAAGGCAACTCCATAGGATGTCCCAAGTGCTCTCATCCTCACCACCACATCCCAGCAGGCTGTGAATGACTGCCCCATTGGGTTTAGTGTCAGTGATTGCCACCGATGTTGCGGACATCCTTGTCCCTTTACCTACTCACCTTTTTGCATTGCAGTTCTGGGCCAAGATCCTTTCCCCTCACAGCTTTTGGTCTGTGTTGTAGAGCACAACCACAGCCTGGTGGGTACAAAGGGGTAAAAGGCATTGCAATAAATGCACAAAGCAGTAGAAGGTACTATGATAAATGCTGCCCAGAATCACAGAATCACCAAGGTTGGAAAAGACCTAGAAGATCATCCAGTCCAACCAGCCATCCATCACCAAATGCAACCAGAGCTGCACATGCACAAAGCTGAACCACCAGCTAATGCACAACAGCCACACTTAATTAGGCATCCACCAATCAGTGCTAGTAACACCATAAGCTCCAAAATGGAGCCTGGGCTCATCTTGGGAATAGCCAAGTGTCCTGGGGGAGGTGCAGAGGTGTTTTGAGGTGTGATATCCACCAGCAGCACCTGACCAGCAGCCCACAGGAGGGCATGCTCTGGGAGCCCCATGCTTCTCCAGCTCCCTGCTACAGCTTCTCCCGCTTCTCTCTCCTTTTCCCACCTCCTCTCCTCAAGGCACATCAGATTTGATGCATATTGTCAGCAAAGGACATTGCTGCAGATGATTTGCACAGAGGATCCTGCCTCTGCTTCCTGCACAGCAGGCAGGGCTGGATTCACACAGCCCCAGGCAGCCCCCACCAGCATCCTTCACATCAGAGCAATACAACAAGCAGCAAGGTGGGGATTCCACCGCCACCCTTCCCCCATCTGTATGCTGTCCTCTCTGCAGGTTTCTAACTGCCGGTGAAGGACAGGATGAGGACACCCCTAGCATTGCTGAGGAGCCAGACTTGTCAAGCAGCACACTCCACCAAGATGTGCTGTGCTTTGGGCACCTTTGGAAGTCACAGCGTTTTTGCAACAGCAGCTTTTATCTTCCTGCACCAGACAGATAGGAGCAGCAAATCACAGAACCATGGAAAACACTTCTCAGAGCACCAAATCCAACCTCCAACCTATTACCACTAACCGCATCCCTCAGCACACCTCCACCACCCCCCTCTCACACCGACACGCTGGGGAATTCATGCACTGGGAGGATGTCCAGCACAGCATGGGAGCCCTTCAGCAATTGGGCCTCCCCATGAGGCACAAGGACACAGCATGCTGGGGCAGGCAGGGTGCTCCCCACAGCCCCCTTTGACCCAAGCATCTCCCAATACTCTCCTTAGCAGCTCCTGGTGTTTCTGCAATCGTTCTCCAAAGCACCATTGGTCTCCCCACATCGGTCCCATGCTGCTGTTGGGTGTCGGAAGCCCCCAGGCCCCCCTGTCCATGCAGCCCAGCTCACTCCCAGCCTGCAGTGGAGCAGGAGGGGCAGCCCTGCAGCACAGAGAAGCACTGGGGCTCGCACTGAGCCCCCATCCCACACACCCACTCGCTGGGCAAAGCTGTATGAAGGGCTGCCAGGACTTGGCTCGGTGCGAGGGAAAGACTAATCCGAGCCTTAGAAGCTAACAAACACTGCAGAAACATTTCCAAGTACAGCAGAAGGGCCAGTTCACTTAGAAACACAGTAGGATACCAGATTTACTAGGCAAAGCTGATGTTACTTACTGGACACGTTCTTTATAAAGGTTAAAGCTCTCGGAGCCAATAAGGGTTTAGGGACTCCGCTGTGACCCGCTACTCCACATGCTCATTTAATTTAATTTCCCTGGCTTTTGTCTGCAGAACACCTTCTACCCCTTTCAGCAGTAAAGAGCCAAAAGCCCAAAGCTAATATTTATGCTTCAGATCTCCTTGATGATGCAATCCAGCAACAAATCACTACTTAAATAATCCAGCCATTTAATCATCCAGAAATGTGTAGAACTAAGAGGATTAGCCTCCTATCCCAGGGAATTGTATTTTACGGACTCTAGATTTTTCCTAATAAAACAACAAGAGCAGCTCAAGGTATTTTCAATATAAATCCAAGTACCCAAAGCTGCAGAACAAGCTGTTGGGGTAGGAAGGGGCTGCTTTGCCACTGTCTCAAACAAACTTCTTGCTGACTGTGCCATTGGAGAGAGCTGAGCTGCTGGTGAGACAAGTGATCCCCACACCTATGGACACAGCTGACCTCCCTGCAGGGTTCACACTGCTGGGCACCAACCTGGGCATCCCAGTTGTGCCAGTGCTGTCCCTGTGCTGTTTTCCTGCAGCCAAAGAGATGATGAACTCTTTCCTACAGAAGGCTGTTCTCCCCTGTGCCACCACAAGCAGTGTTTTACTCATCTTTTTATAGGCGCTTCGTCCACAAAACTGAATATAAATCAGGGACGATGTAATTTTAGCATGTGGGAGGATTATTTTTAACAGCCTCTGAGCTCAACATAAATCAGGACAGAGACTGCAGACAGACGCTGTGTGCAGGATGGGCAGAGCCACTCCTTACACACTGCTGGGAGCAGCGGGCAGCCCTGGGCTCACTTTGCTCAGCCCAGCACTGCAGTGGGGGATTCCTGCACATAAACATCTGCCCTGTTTACAAGGAGGGATCAGGCCTTGTGTTCGATGCATGCTGCCAAGCTGGCAGCCACCAGCGTCCTTCAGATGCAAGGTGACAACTGCCCTGAGCGGGGCAGTCAGGGTGGCTTTCATCACACTGGCAGGGGAGCACAACAAGCTGTGATGCCATCCCTGTGCCACACCACCCTACTTGTCCAGCGCAGGCACTGCTATTTGCCAGCAGTTCATCCACTTTCACAATTTCAAGAGGGCCGCTCACGCCCGCTAGGATTATTGCTTGTAATTATTCATGCTGTGCTGTGAGCAGTGAAGCTTCTCTCAGAAGAATAGCAGCTCTGCTTCCAATTCCTTCGGGCCACCTCAAGCTGACTGCTGCCAGCTCTGAAGAGCTCTCAGCCTTCGTGCCCAGCCCCCAGGTGCCACACACACAACTCCGGCACATTGAGTCCTGCTGGCAGCCTGGCTGCAGGGATGCAGAGCTCACCCTGCTATGGGCCACCACCAAGAACTGCCCCACTGGAAGGCAACAGAGGCTACACATGTTCTGCAAAAAAAAATAAAAATAAAAAAAAATCAGTATTGGATGTAACAGAGACCACAAGAGAGAGCAGAAAATAGGAAAGACAGCTCACTGTGAGAAAGCTCCTTACACCAAAACCAACCGCTAGGAAGTGACTGCATGCTGGGCAGCCAGCAGCGGCTGCTCCCTGATCCTCAGCTCTGTCGTGGGGGAGGCACGGCTGGGAGCCCAATGTCTGCACCACTGTCGTTATGGATGGAAGGACAGAGCAGAAATCTGGTGGGGATCCGGGTGATGCCTCCACCCCGTGCCAGCCCAGCAGCCGCTCAGAGCCAGGATGAGGCAGCAGCAGCAGCCGGCGCCGCCAGCAGCTCCAGCAGTGCACATGGCCCCAGCGCGAGTGCTCTGCAGTGACTTTAAGCTAAAGGATTCCACCTCAGACAACCCATGTCAGCCTCAAGCAGACAGTTTTGCTGGCTGGACCTTTGATCCCTGTCTGCAAATAGCTTCCACCAGGCAGCACGAGAGGATCCAGGGAATGACAGGCCCTGAGCTGAGAACAGCTGTAGCTGCTGGGGTCAGGGTTGGAGCATGTTAGCATGCAAGTGTGAAGCACGCACGGGAGCTGCCAGGTCCAAAAGCAGACAGGCTCCTCCGTATCAGCTTTTTCATCCCCTGCTCTCTGGCAGGCTGCCTAGCACGCAGGCTGAGTTCAGCCAGAACGCTTTCACAGGAGCAGAGTGCAGGCACCTTTTTTGCAAAGCACTTGGCAGGAGGAGCAGGCAGGGTAGTGAGGTAGGCAGTAAAATCCCGTTAACTTCACTGGGAAGAGTTCAGCTAATCCTACAGGCTTCTGGTGCTTACATGCTTAGCAGTGATTCACTGCCGTGGAGGCAAAGGGCTGGAACATGACCTGGAATAAGATTGGTGCCCTGAACTTTCATTCCATATCCTGAACTGTTTTGAGACAGATTCCAGAAAAGCCCAGGTTCAAGAACAGATCTACTGCAGCTCACTGTGAGAAGTCTATGATTCCAGGGTCGAGCCTGCACGTTATTCTTCTGCTTTTTATTACTCAGCAGAGGCTGCAGCCAATTAATGCCAAGAACATCCAAGCAACACAGGCAACAGAGCCCAGAGCCTTCAGCTTATGCCAGTAGGAAACTCTGATGTTCCAGAGCTGGCAGGAAGAATGGGCAGCACTAACTGCAGACTTCAGCCCGTTGTGGCAGGAATTCGTTACCTCAAAAGGTAAACACAAACTCAGTTCAGCAAACTGAATGTACAGCAGCATTTGCCAAGAATACCAAAGAACTTAACTACAAGCAAACTAATCAAGATTCTTCTGACACCAGGCTGGCCTGCAGAAAGCACAGAGCATCCACTGCTCATCAGTTCTCTTCCAGAGAAGCTGACTCGAAGTGCTGAAATGCTGCTGGCTGCTAGCTACAGGAACTAGAGATCACGAAAACAAGCCTCAGAACAAAAGCACTGAAGAGCTGCTTTCACCAGTGGGCTCCACGCCTCTGCAAAACAGAGTGATGCATCCCACTGGAATATGGTTTGATCCTGCTTGCCAATGGAAGGACTGGCAGAAGGAACAAGAGCCTGCAATGAACCTGGGAGAGCTCTGAGGGGAAGCTACTGGAGAAAGCAATTACCAGGATCTTCCCTGTTCAAATTAATATATTTTTTAAGAAGTACCAACATCGCATAATTTACCACGCCTTTACGTCCCCCTGGTTGCTCTGGTTCCACGTACAACTGAGCTCTCCTGAGCAGCATGTTCAAGTATCCTACTTAGTGAGACCCCAAGATGTCCTTGGCTTTAGAGACCCTGCTTGGGCAATAACAAATACAGAGCCAACCTCCTCAAATCCTGCCCAAAAATAACTGAAAATTATTTACTCCATAGGGTTACATTCTTA
This sequence comes from Tragopan temminckii, assembly GCA_028571105.1. NCBI lineage: Eukaryota > Metazoa > Chordata > Aves > Galliformes > Phasianidae > Tragopan > Tragopan temminckii. The sequence continues at coordinate 16,875,103 of JAOWBP010004028.1, read as the reverse complement.
CCTGCTTTAAGTAATGCTAGCCTCAGTCTGTGCAGAGCTCAAGGGAAAAATAAAGGTAGGCATTAGCACACAGCAAAAACAAGCAAAGCCCCACATCTGCATTTCCAACCATTTTTTTCCCCCAAGAAGTTCAATTCCCTCATAAAGGCTCTTCCACCCCCACTGACAGCAAGTGGGAGAGCTGGCTGGGCCAACACCAAGCAGAAGGCCTCACTCAGCTATTGCACAGCGGAGCATTGGTACAGGCAACCCTCCTACTGCGTGCTGCTGTTTGCTTTAACGCTTCCCACTGAATGTCAACGGAGACGAAAGAATGACAAGTACACAAAGATACCCACAATAAATGCCAGCCCTTGTTAGCTGAGTAAATTGTGTGCTTAGCTGAGTCTTAGAGGAATCTTTGCAGAGTAAACACCGCCAGTGCTATGTGCTAGAGTAAATATGTGAAGAAGACGCAAAGACACGAAGAACGACTTCACAGGAATGCAATTGAGTGGCACTGAATGCAATTCCACCCATGGAGAAGCACTGCTAGATCTGGGCCAGGAAACAGCTTGATATGCACTGAAATTCTGCCGCCATCACTAGTCTCTGTGCCCTCCCCCCAGGCTGCCAGGCCTCATGCTCCATCCATCCCAAGGAGCACAGAGCACACTGCTGAGCTCAGTTTCTTTCCAAACACAAACCTGAGCAGCTAGCTCACACAGACCTCACGGGCAGCGTGTGAAGAACAAGTCACAGACTTGATACAGCTTATTAACAAGCTGCCACCTTCCTCATAGCACTGCCAAGGACACAGGCATCCTCCTTCGCAAGGTCTCAGATTTGCTTTATATTAACCTTTATTTGGACAAGGTGGCTGCCGCAACTCTCTGTGCACTTTCATTCAAAACATGGAGCTTCTGAGAAAAGCTCCTGCAAAACACTACATTTCAAGACACAGAACTTCACAAGGACTGAGAAACAGACACTTCAGCCACATATCCTTTGCCACAAGCGTCAGAGAAAACAGCATGTTGAGAGCTGAGTCAGAATTCCTCATTCACATTGCTTTTGAAGCAACCCAGATGAAGCCACGTTGTGCAGCTACTGCTTTCTTTCACAAAGTTCTGAACACCCATTTCCCAAGGCTCCCTCCCAGGTTTCCCCAGAAACATTCTCAATATGACTTATGCTGACGACAGGATGACTGAATCTAAATCGAAGAGATAATGACTTCGATAGCTTGCTTATAATTAATAGTAGACAAATTATTTTACTGCATGTAAAGGAGTTAATTTAAACACCAGAAAGAGAAGTACAGCCTTGATGAGTTTCTTTGCCTGTTGTTTCTGCTGGCTGCCCTTCCTGTCCAAAGCAGGAGATGTGTGGCAGTGGGGACACAGCGTACAGGTTAGCAATGCCCCAGAACTCAGCAGTGCTCAAAAGATAAATTCAGGTCAAAGCCAACCTCTGTGCAGGGCAGATGAGCGCAGGATTCCAAGGCCAGCACCCCACAGTGGTTATTTCACACCACCTAGTGGCACTAGCTTGCCATGGCAGAGCTTCCCACTGCTCCATTACAGTACAGGATTTGCCCGTTTAGATCAAACTCTCAAAATCCCTCCAAAAAAAGAAAAGCAAAACAAACTGCAAGGGCTTACCTTAGTTTTTGTAGTTTAGCATACGGTGGTGTGACGAGAATATGATTGGTAAGAGCCACTGAATAAAAGTATTTATTTTAACATGCTTGCAGAGCCACATATATAAAGGTCATCACCATATCAGTGAGCACATTACCCTTTTACCCCATATCTACAGATGTAACATAATTACTTACTTGCACTACAAAATAAAGTAACCATGATGTCAAGTCATCATTACTCATCATCCTGGTATTCTTGCTTTGTTACCATGAAGACTAGAAGATTGAGATTGAAATTGATTTCACAAGCTGATTTGTATATTAAATAATTAAAGGTAATTCTTCCAAGAAGAAATTTAGATTACCAAGCTGCTGCTGGCTATAATAATATATGAAATGGCATAGGAACACTCCTAAAGTGCATTACTGCGTCTGAATAAACTGCAGCATTTACACCTCTTCAAAACAGAGGGCCTGACAAGAAAGGGATAGCGACCAGAGTACAAGTACATCCTATAAAAGAGCTGAAATATATGCAAGGCAGAAGCCTTGTGTCATTACTCTATAAAGGTACAGCTTAATAACGAGGGCTTCATAAATACAAGACAGAAGGATTTCTTCAGAAGTCCACAGCGTGCAATGGCAGAATCTCCCCCTGTCCACTGAAAGTATTTGCACCCACTCACATGCTTCTTCGGGTTTGCAAAAAGTATTTTCCACGTAACCATTGCCTAGCGTAGGCCAGTATTAAAAAAATACAAGCTTGTAGTGATAACAAAGCAGTTAGTTTATCACTGGCAGCAGATAAGTCTGATAAAAATCAACAAGATTCCAACGCAGCAGTACGTTAAGTTCATGGCTTTCTTCGCCTAAAAGAAAAGAAAGCAATCAAACAGCTTTCAGACTTTACACAGCAGTCGTTTTCTGTAACAGCAGTCAATAACTCATTTATCTGTTCTGCTGTATGCATAAACTTAATGTACTTCCTTTGCTGAGAAACACTACAAGCAAACTAAAGAGCTTATTTATCCAGAAACAGATGAATTCTGTTTTCTTGTTTTTAAAATAGCCATGGGCTTAAAACTAAGTTTTATTCCAATTTATTAACTTTAAATAAATGGAAGTTGCAATTCAATACACTGGAAAACTACAGGATTGACTACAGTACCGCAAGGCTGCTGCAAGGCTGCCAGTAGCAGCCGCCACCCTGAACAGGTTCTGTGAGAAGTGCAATGGAGCGCACATCAACACAGCAACAAACGTTTGGGACCTTACCCAGAACAGGAACTACTCATTACTGAAACTCCCCAGAACACCTTGCCACTACAGTTCTAAACCTATTATGTACAAATAATACACATCACACAAGAGATGAGAACCTGTGTTTTACTAATTCTTGCTATTTTGATTCCAAAGATAATCAGTTTGGTTTGCTTTGGCTTTGTAGAAACCTCTTTACCTCTCCAGCCCTCTCTCCTCCCTGTAAACATGTCTTGCAAAACTGCTGAACAGGTGACTTCCACGGCATTGCCAGCACCTATCTGCAAGAGTCCAAACCTGGATACTTAGTTCTGTTCTGCAACATCTAGTTTAGCAAGGCTAGATCATCTGCAACATTTCTTTTATAGGCAAGAGATTTTTTTTCAGATGTCTGGTTCAAGAGTTAGGCGCTAACTTTACCAAGTACATCCTTTCAACTTTTCCTAGAAATTGAGGCTTCTGATCTGGTATGTGTGCTGTGTAACTGCAACTCTGATCCCATTACATTAAAGATGGATGAGAGCCCTGATGAACTCAGACTTATCTATGCACCTCAAGAGGAAGAAAGACTAAAGCCCATGTCTCCTTAGCAGATGCCTTAGCAGTTGCATAGCACGTAGCAGCTAAATTAATAGTATACCTGAATGCAGCTAATAAGTATATCCAATGATTCCCTCAGTTCCCTCACTGAGGCACCAAAATGAATGGTGAGGTACCTGTAACCTTATTTAAATTTACCTAAAAATACAAAGATGAGGGTTTTGTTTTAACTACATCAGAATCTGATAAAGGCTAGAGGGACTGGAGAAGGACACAGTACAGTCCTATGCCACCGTCTCCTTTGATCCCATTCCAATTGTGACCTGCTAGGCATGCTACAGTCCCCAGCTTTTTACAGTCTAGCTAAGAGCACTCCGAATTGCTGCAGAAGAACAAGATCAAACCTGACATTCTGCTCACAGCACTAAATGCCAGAGAACGTGCCAGAACACATCTTCTGGGTAGAAGTCCCCTACAGATCTGTACAGTCAGTGTTTCCAACACTCAACAAGCCTGTTCACTTCACAGTGTATCAAAAGTGTATGCATTGCAAACCCAAAGCAGGAAGGGCAACAAGGTGAAGGGGAAAAAAAGTGTGGTCTCACTTTAGGAGTTACCAGGAAAGAACAATGCACTAACTAGAGAGGAGAGGCACTTACTTGGGCTGAGCATGATGCTGATATCCAGGTCCAAGGGCAGATCCCGCCCTCATTTCCACTGCCACAGAACACTGAGAAGACACAGAAAGTCAGTCCCTAACCCTAACCTGACCCAGCTATCAACACTCATCAAGATCAAACTCGAGATCTCTCTCTCCTTTGTAGCTTACTCTGGTTTCCACATCAGTCCATTCAGAGTCTGCAGCATCCTCTGGTGGATCAGCATTGGAAGGTGATGATCTCCGCTTTCGACTGTAAGACAAGGATGGGGAAAAAACAAAAAATGTTACAGGAACATTGCTTTCTTTAAAGAATCTACAAGATTCTCATGCACTATAGAATACATTATATATTTTTCAATTAAATACTTTTTCTCTCAACAGCAGACAGGCCATCAGTACCTTAAAGCTCCTCAAAGTTACTTTCATATGATTTTGAGTTAGACACGACAACTTTTTACACAGTCATTTGGACCAGAATCAGTTACATATCAACTACCAAAGTTATACATTTCCAACAGAACCAGGGCCCAAAGTTAAGGGCACAACTCACCCAGTTGGAGATTCTTGCTTTAGAGTCTCTATCTCTGTGAACTGCACAGCCTGTCCCCCACCTCTGGTTTTGAAAACATCACCCTGGGAGCCAAAAACAGTTAAGAAGTTACAGCCATGAGGTTACTGTGGCAGCTATACTGTCAGTTTTCACATGAAAACTTAAGCAGTTACTGCTACAGCTTTCTTTCAAGTTAGTAAGCATACACCTGCAAGAGTTTGAAGCCTAAGTCACCCCACCAACTGCTCATTAGTTGTATACTAGGAATTCTGTTACGGAGCATTTGAGCATCCATCACTGCAGCCACCTAAATCAAATATCATTCCAACAAGAGCAACTCTGCAAGATTAGCTGCAGTCACAAGTCCAAGAAACTTTCATTGTGAATAGATTGTGTTTTACTAGAGGGAAAAAGAAACCTTAATTACTTTCAAGAAAGACAGTGGTCAAGTAATAAACATGTGATGATGCATACATAAAATAATGACAAAGTTCAAGAAAAGCAAAACCTTCCTTGAATCCAACAGCACAAAACTTGCAAATCCAGCCTCTTAGCACATTGAGTCAAACATACCTTTCTGCGAGGCTCAAGCCCGTAGCACAAATACATTGCCAGAAATAGGATTTGACAGGGTTATCACAAGTTTACCACAGAGGTGTTTGCTTTACCTTAATTAGTTTTGTTTCAATCTCCCCATCAGAGGCTAGCTCCTGGTGCGTCAGCATGTACTTGTCACACTTAGCTAGTGCCTTTTCACTTGCAGCTGCTACTGTGATGGCATGAGGGACATGTGGCTGCATGACTGTGTCAGTGGGCAGATTAGAAGGTGGCTTATGATCTACCCATCTCTCCCCAGCTGAGCGCGACCGTCTGTGTCTGAGACGAACTGGAGGTGCATTCTGATCAGAGTGGGAAGAGAATCAGAAGAAATCAGCACACAGTAAGCTTCTCAAAGGATTATCATTAGCAAAACTGATTTTTGCAGGTCTGGTTAAGATGCATTTATCTGAAGATCAAAGCTTTGTTCCTTTTAGAATCCATCCTGAAACATACCGTTACCACGAGCCTTGCAAAAAATGCTTAATGGATTTTATTTCTGTGCCAATTATTTCCCACTAATTTGATGTTTTATCCAATTGGTTGCATTCCCTACATGGTAAGGTTTCCTCAAGGAGAATATCTTTCTCTTTGGCAGCACTCTTCCCAAATTTCCCAGATCTGATTGCCATGAACATATTAACCGACCTGAAAAGATAAATTTGGAAGTGTTTCCACAGATGCACTAATGGATCAAGATGTAATCTTGAAGTAGCAAAGGAAACAGATTGAGTATGGCTTTTCAACATCTGTGGAAGACACAAAGCCTCTGTTTACTCAGAAGTATTAAAAGCAGAGAAAGAGTGCCCATTGCTAGCATTACTGCTTCTGAGCCCAGCTGCTAGAAATCCACAAGAAGCAATGGAGGTTCACAAATTTTTAACTTATGTTCATGAACATTGTCAGTTGCTCAGGTAAACCAGAAAATAGTTTGTTTAAAAACCTGGGTCCTTTCAAAATCCTCAAACGGGCATTTGAAAGAATACTGCAGGCTCCCTCTGTTCTATTTATTCACTAATGTACTGATCTCTGTAAATCACAGTGATGTTAAATAACCCAAAGCTATGAATGCAAATTCCTTCACTGTGTTTTCAGGTGGCGAACAGCAATTGGAATTTCTCAGCAACAGACATGAGACTAGCTGTGTCCTTCACAGGTAGAGCTCTTACAGAAATAAAGCAGCTTCTAAAGATTAAATGTATCTAGAGATTCATGGCTTCCAAAGTTGTTTTACGTGAAAATTAGGAATAAAACACTCAAGATCTCTCCTCTTTTTAGTGGAGAAGTGGAAAGTAACCCTGCCAGGGTGCCCTAGAAATCTAGAAATTAAGTCCAAAAGAAGACATTACTACCAATCATGTTTTATTGTGGGAGAGAACACCTCCCATAATCTGATGCTGGTGATTTGTGCTTTAGTTAATTGGAACAGCATCTGCTTAAACCACATCCCACACTTGAAAGGGCTGGGCCTAGCAAGTAACAGGAATTCTGAAAACAATACCCAAAACTATCCCACCATGATAAGCTTCCCTCTTCTTGGGAAGCCCACTCAAGAGCTCTGATCCTGGGAGTAGGATGTAATACAATTCTCATGGATTTACCTGAGCCACTGTGACAGTTACATCATGACAGAGACACCACCCATACAAACATTTGCACCCAGTAATTTAATGGAAAAGCATCTCTCAACTATAAGCAAAGCCCCCAGTTCTAATACAGATGTGAAAATGTGGAAAGACTGTTCTAAGAGAGCAAAAGTTAACAGCTATTCAAGTGAGAAATTTGTCCAAGCACTATTTCTAGTAGACATTTGCACGTGGCTGGCTCATAAGACCACCTTTTAAGCTGCCCAAAAAGGACTATGGTAAGTTGCAGGCTATAAGATAGATTTGAGGAGACAGACACAAATTAAAACAAAGACACTTAGTGCAGAAAGGAACTCTGAACTAACTGGGCCCTTTTTTTTTTTTTAGCTCTATCTACACACTAAAAAGAAACAGAAATGCTTTCTAAAGATTTTTAAATGCCAAATTAAAGATTTAAAGAGTAATAGACTCAACTTGGAAACAGTACTGTCCTATGAGAAATACATTCAGGGGAAAATTCAAAAGTCTCTTTTACACTCAATGTAAGAGAGCAGTTGTGATGAACTTTTGAGCCAGACTAAGTAACACTACATTTAGCTTTTGACAGGAGCAGCACTAACCCTGCAGCATTGATCCTCTTCTATTTCTAGCTCATCTCTACGTTTGGGAACCTCAGTGATTCCAGTCCAGCACATCCCTCGCCTTCTGTCTGAGGTGTTACAGTCTCTACTTTGTCCTGGTTCTTGTTGTCTAGTCCTTGTTTTAGAATTGCCACCGGTATGCTTGTGTGAAGGGGTTTTCTGCTCCCACTCCATCACACAGGAAGCCACAGAAATGCTGCTACAAGAATTTGAACGTCTGTGCACCTGCTGGTTGCTCACGAGCCGCTGGCTGTTAGGAACCTGAGTAATAAAGTTACTAGAAGGCTAAAGAGAATGGGAAAGCAGTTAACGACACAGAACTATCAACTCATAAGGCAATAAGACAGCGTCACTGCACGTAGTCAATATTCAATGTAGCTACCCAAATTTATGGTTTTGGAGAGCAGTGACAGCACTAAGAATCAGACGTCCTTCAATACTGAAGGCATTAGGAAAGTAGGAGCACAAGTAAAAGACATCAATATAAATACAAGAGGAGAAGAATTCAAAAGCAGTTTAAATATCCAAATTCTATGCTTGGGAAACATTTTCTAGCCACTAGAGAAAAGTGCTCTGCATTTTAGTTCATTCTTAGCAGTACACTTGTCCCTTTACCAGGAAGTGCTTTAAAGGCAACTTACAGGTACTGGTGGTGGAGAGACCGATCTCTGAATAGGCTTCTCTCTGTCTCTCTCTCGTGAAGGCCTCTCTGGCTTTTCACTCTTTGGTTCAGTAACAATGGCCTTCAGCTGCTTCAGTTTTTCATCTTTGACCCAAAGTTTGTTCTGCATTTCCAGCTGCTTTGCTGCTACACGACGCTCCTACAAAAACAAAGATAAGAAAAGCATGAAGTACTTTACACAAACACAGAGTATTTGGGCTACAAGTTTGTAGATAATTCTATACTCTACATGGAAGGATATTCTTTCCCTCTGAGATACAAGCTGATCAAAATAGTGATGTATCAAGCTAACAAGAGAGACTGCCAAGGTTATGTCTAACGCCATAAATATTTTGCTTCCTAAATCATGGGGGCAAATCAGACCATTGTCTGACTACAGATCTGTAGATAGCCCTGAAGAAGTAAACAGTCCTGTAGTAGTGTAAATTAATTCCTCAGATTTTCTTTTCTTATTGCTCATGAAGTGCGTATCTGAACAAGAGTTTACATGAGGATAATGGGGAAAGCCTGATATTAGGCTTCTCCTGACAGCTGCCAGAACAAAAGAATCACTCCTCAGAGAGCCATAAACCCAAAAGAACAAGTTCCAGATACCAAAACGAAGTGCACAAGAGAGCTGCTCTAGTTGCATCATGGGCCCTTGAGGAATTCATCCTATCATACAACATTTATAAAATTTAAGAAAACGTCTGTTCAAGTCCTCAGTTAAAAGCCAAATACAACTTCACTCTTCACAGCATTAAGAAAACAAAGAAAAAGAAAAACCTTAAAAAACAATCAAGCTCCCCAGCTTCCTCCAGCATTACTCCCTTAGACAGCTCTCATATGTAGGGCAGTATACTCACACACTCCTTCTCCCATTTCATGGTTGTTTCAGCAACCATGCCTTGCAGCCGTGCCTCCAACCTACGCTTGTCAGAAGCCTGACGTTGCAGTTTCTGGCTCTTGCTCTCTAGCTCTTGCTGAAGATGACGCTTATCTTCTTCATAAATTGTAGCAGTTTTCTCCAAAATCTCAATCTGGAAGAAGAGAAGAACTTTGCCATACCCCCAGGCAACACAACCATCTAAGCACACAAATGCAGGTTACGTTTGCTTGTGCTTATGATGCATCTTATAATGTGAAGAAGATTGCCAAATGGTAGACAGAAAAAGTTTTCCATGCTTAGGAACTGCAAAGCTCAGAACAATGAAAGAAAACTAACCTTGTATTCCAAAGTTTTAATTTTCTTCTCCAGGCGCTCTAACTCTGTTTTCTGTCCTGTTATTATTTTCTCTTTCTCAGACAACTTTCCTTGAACATAGTTTTCTTTGGACATAACGTTTGAATCAAGTTCTCGCAGCACAGTTTTAAATGTAAGCACTGCAAGAGATTGAACATACTTTACTTTCTCATCCTTTCTCCTACTAACTTGACACTACCAGCTACTTCATTACCTCAATGAAAGGGTTTTTAAACCATCAACCTAGACAAGATAATTATTCCACATTAGCACAGAAGAGATGCTTGAGTAGCAATGAGGGCACCAAAAATCGAGCTCTATGTCAGTGCCCAAATTCTTACCATTTTTGGCAAACTCCTCTGACAACTTTTGTCGTAGTTTATGGCGTTCTTCCAGGACTTCAGTAAGCTTTGGAAGTGTTTGATCATCATTAATATCCAACAGCTCACACGAAGGCAAGGGAGGAAAGTTCTGCAAAAATATTTCTGAAGCAGATTGCTCTTCTGTTTCTGTAAGATTTAAAGCCAAGGAAGTCTGTCAGCAAGCTAGAGAACAAAGTTCTCATTTGACAACGCATAGCCACAGATCATTCCACAGAATTATGAAGGAGACAGAACGTAGAATTATTAATGAGAACTACATGTTTTCAGAATAGATGACAGTATTGAGAAGAAATTAAATGTGACATTTTTGATTCATTCCTTACAATACCTCCAGGCAAGTCCTAATTTCTAAAGTAAACCCAGAGCGTATAAAAGCATCAAAGCATTATCTTCAGCACAATCTCTTTTCCAGAGCTGCAGTAATGGGACCCTGAATTCAGCTCATCATCAACAACAGAGAACTACTTTGAGAATTGTAGCATAAGCCCAATTACTGTATAAACAGTAGCACAGCATGAAAAGAGCAATTCAGGCGCACCTACTACAGAGAAAGCTCACCACTAACAGTTAAACACAGCTCCTCATGTGCTCTCAAGGCTCAAATTTACTCTTAAAGCCGCCTTCAGCCCCTAAGAACAGAAAAAAAGGCACGTGCTGTGAACACTCTGCATTCTCCTGTTTACCTCCATTAATTGGGCCACCTCGAATCTCCAGCTTCCTGGCCAGCTCCTCCCTGAAGGCCTGATTCCTGAAGCGCCGCCCTGGTGTTAAACCACACAGCGGTCTGTCGACAGGCCTTGCAACCTCCACCTCCTGCGTCATCTCTGCAAAACGCATGACTTGCTGCAAAAGAACAAAAGCAAGCTCAGCAATGCCATAAAACAGCAGCTGTCCAAAGCAAGTTTGAAAGTGATATTTTAGATCAATAGAAGTTTTATCAGAGACATTATCAACATAGAATCTGAAGTGTTTCCCAGCTAGATAGCTTGCATATCTGAAGTAGAGCATCTAAAAATCCTTCCCTAGTAACACCTTCCCTCCCTTCATCCCTCAAAGAGCCACAAACCTGATTGTGCAGATATCTTAAATTCTTGCAAATACTGTCCTAGTGGGGATAAAGCACCTAAATACAGCTATTTGGACTGCTGGAAATAAGAGAAACTTCCTATGTTGCACACAAGCAGTACTAGCATTTTTGAAAGGAAAAATTAAGACTTAGAGAGCATGTTTACCCTGTATTACATCTGATTGCCTGAAGTGTTCAATCAGTGTAAGTTATCATCCCTGCCACCTACTAAACTAGTACAATAATTCAGAGCTAAATGTGAAAGTAGAGTAGGCAAGGATGAGAGAAGAATTGCAAGAAAGTTACCAGGCTTTCCTCGTAGTCCTCAGCTTTAGGATTAACACATACAATCATACGCACTTTCCCTTCACCATCAAAATAGTTCTTGAAGAGATGAGTCAGTTTGGAATCTCTGTAGGGCACCATCTTAAAACAAAGTAGAAGGAAGTTCTAGTAAGCTTTTATCACATCAGCTTATTCAAAAGATAATTGAATGACAGGCTGCATACCTTATTTGTTCCATACATCTGGTTTTCCCGTAGAACTTCAATACATGTTCTTAACGTCATTAATGACTGATTAATGTTACCTTAAAATAGTAATATAAAAAAATCTCTGTAAGCAGCTATTTGCATCATATTTCCAAATTTTTTTTATTTATTTATTTTTAAGATAAACTGTCTGTACCCGTAAGTCATTTGTTACTGACAGCCTTTCCAATCTGAAGTACACACAAGTGCAATAAATGCTGCCAAAAATTCCAGTTTCCAAGCTGGAGGATTGAAGACCATCAAATGAGATAACGAAACATCATAACAGAACACTTAATGAATCTTCTTATGATTTCTTTACCAGGAGACAAGATTTACACATGCATAGCCTAGCCTATAAAACTAACAGGCTGTCTAAACACGGTACATACCTGCTTCTCGCAACCTGTTCCCTTCAGCTTTTGTTCTATTAGTCCTTTCACTTCCAGCTAGATCAACTAAGGACAGCTGGCTTAAAGTAATCTGCTCCTTCTCCTGTTATGGGAAAGAAATTAGGTTAGGCTAATTATTAGCCCTATATTCCCTGCCTTGTAAGGGGGCACATACCTCACACCCCCAAGCCAGCACACTTAAACACATATTACACCTTCAGACTAAGTTTGAGAGGGTTTTTATATCCCTTAATCCATGCCTCACTAGGGTTTTTGTGAACAAGTTTATCAAATCCTTTGTCTTGCGGCACAAGATAGATTATATCAAGCACTCTTATTCAAAGCCTCTAAGTCATATTCTTACATTAAGATGTTTTGCTCAAAACAGAGGAAGAATAAATGAAAGAGCAGCTTTGTTGCTCACTTCAACGCTCTATTTACAGGAAGGAGAGAAATTAAATACTTTAGAAATTTCATAATTTTGATTCACTTCTCCAAAAGTTTGCAAGTTTCAATATGTATAAGTTTAAGTCAGTAGGCCGCGCTGCAAGATTCACCACTTTTTCTCACTTCTATATCCATACATGCACACACACACTTCTCCTTTAACAGCACGCCCCAGAATTTACCTGCAGCACATTATCTCCATCTGCATCCAGAGGTGCCTGAGCCAACTTGATCATGAAAACTCCATGAGACCGACTAGATTCTCGATTCAGCTGAGTGTTTGCAATACGCCTCTTCTTTTGCCCTGTTTGAAAGAATGACAACGTTCCCTCCAAACACCTGCTTCATGCAACAGATTTGTCACCTACCAAAGCCACTTTCGTTTTCAGCATGATAGTGTAAACTCCATACAGACATATAATCTTTTAAATTACATTTTAAGACTGTTTACCTTTCCAAAATACTTCAAAAGCTTCCTCTGTGGATTTCACCTCTACTTCTGTGCATCCCGTGACATACATGTTGTGATTCTGGTCCTCACGAAGTATTTTGGATTGTGGAGGTCTTGAGGGCAAGGAAGAAAGGAAAGCACTAAGTTTCAGTGGAGCTGGATATACAGTAATATATAATCTCATGCAAGATCTCTTTTATTTAAGTACACAATTCAGTCTAAATACGTCAATTATCCACACAGCAGATGGAAGCAGAAGTACAAGGACACACACTCAGCCAAGATTAGTTACACTCCAGCTACTAATTTAGAAGCCATGTTTAATTGCAATTTTTACTGGAAATCATTGGTTTGTGTGGCAGCTATTGCTTTACTACATGCATATGGCTTGTATAGAAGCAGGATGGCTTCAACAGCGTTCTACGTTCACTAGTAAAGCAAAGAAGAGATAAGGAGTCAGTTCATTTTCTGCTTCTACTACAAAAATTCACTCTTCAGTACTGGGAGTAATATGCTTAGGCACATACATAAAGTCACCATTTCGCACAGGAGTGTTGCAATTGTTCCACCTACCAAAAAAACAGGATTAGAAATATTAAATCGCTCAGCCCGTGTCCAAGATCTTTTCATTTTTAATGCACTGCACCTTCTATAAATGGAAATAATCCAAGACTTTTCCTAGGCTGATTTCTGGATATGATAAGCAAGAAACTAAACCAAATTTCATTCTTATTTAGAAAGCATTCAGATATTCAAACCCATTTCAAAGCAGTATCCTGGAAAATGCTCTCAGCGTACCAGTGTAATGGCTTGTTTTACTCTAGTTTAGTCTTTGTAGATTGGTCATCTCCTTAATTAACCCATCTACCAGAAGATACACATAGCTTTCTTTAATGGACTAAGAATTTTTAAGATATGTTCAAATAAGTTTGATTTACAGACTGCCTTTCCAAATACCACAAGATTTACTGGTCCTGGATCATGGCCAAGTAGATACCTTTCCAAAAAACATCCAGAATTTCATTTGAGACTATTCATCTCTGTTGCTAAGGAAATGATTGGCACTGAATGGAAATAATACACAAGCTTTTGCCCAATACACAGTTTTCCAGAGGAAAATGCCAGCTATGGAATAGCCTGCTCTTTAAGCCATGGTCACAAGCTAGGGATAGTACTTGCAGAATAGCTCCAATAGACTTAAAACCTCAGCAGGGTACAACGCTGCCTAAGAAATTAAATATTTACTTATCTATCTTTCATTACATTAGGAAAACAAGCACTAAATCTTAGCAGCAACAGAACAACTCAGCGCACTTCAAGACGATTTCTGGATTCCTTAGGCATCCCCTCATTCTCTGTGATTTTTGGAAGCAATTCACCTGAACTGAACCACTTCTGCAGAGACTACAGTCACGAAGACATGCAATCCTCACGTAAAAAAAAAAAGCATAACTTCTGTAAGTTTATCAATATTGTTATTCCTACTAACTTGGGTTTTATCAGGTCAAATGGAGTCTCTTCCAGGAGGTCATAAATGTAGTTGTTGTAGATCTCGATGTAGGAGACAAAGACACTGTAGACGTTATCTTCATCAACTTCTTCCACTTTGCAGTGATCTTGCACGTTGATCATATCAGCAAACTCTGGATCTATCTGTCGCCTGTTGATCATGCACAGTAAGTGATTGTGATGGAGCACCCACAGCCAGCTACCTTGTCTGACTGAACAGCCAAAGAACCAAGCTTACTGACAGTTGGTGTGACTGGAGTATAGAAACACGTGAGAAACTAAAGCCAACATTTCAGGTGCACACAGAAGAATTTAGACAGATCCGTCTATCCAGTACTGCCGTACTCAGCTCCAGAAAGAAGCATCTTGCAAAATTCCTGGACAACTGACACTGGAATCATACACCACTAACAATCTTTCTATTCTGCAAAACATCCTCAAGTTTAACTTCATAGTACCCTATATAAACAGGAGGGGAGTCAACTCTTTACAAGGGTAGATAATAGCAGAACAAGGGGAAATGGTTTTAAGTTGAAGGAGGGAAGATTTAGGTTGGATATTAGGGGGAAGTTCTTTACTATGAGAGCGGTGAGGTGTTGGAACAGCTGCCCAGAGAGGCTGTGGATGCCCCGTCCATCCCTGGAGGTGTTCAAGGCCGGGTTGGATGGGACCCTGGGCAGCCTGGGCTGGTATTAAATGTGGAGGTTGGTGGCCCTGCGTGTGGTGGGGGGGTTGGAGATTCATGATCCTTGAGGTCCCTTCCAACCCAAGCCATCCTATTATTCTATGTGGTCAAATCATAGCATTTTACTTATGTGGAAACAGATACAAAAAAAAATAATAATAATAATAATAGCCTTATGTTGCTCAATTCTAAAGCTTGGAATCGAAGTATTTCCCTATGCAATTTTCCATCCTACATGGAACATAATACACTAAATTCCAATGAATGTCTTCTGATTGTTTGGTTGTTTTTTTTCTTTCCACAAGAATAAGATAAAGACATCGAGATAACTTAAAATCAGTTTCAGAATAACATTTACATTAACTACTTTTTTCTGCTATAGTTTTTACAATAGTTACTTACTTGCCAGAAGGCGTTTTGGGAACAGGCATGGCATCTCTTTTTTGTCGCTCTAACAGAGCATCTACTTCACACTGAACATCCACACCATTCTTGTCATCAAGCTTAAAAACCTGAGCAGTGAACATGTTTAGACAATATAATGACAAACGGTAGCGAACATAAGGTGTTGGCCAGCAAAAGACAAGTTATTTGATCAAGCTGTCTGGCAGCCAGCAAATACCACACCCCCTCACTAACACTCAATCTGCTAGCTAATTCCAAGTAGATTTGACAGAAAACAGGTACTTCCAAAACAAAAATATTTCACAAAGGCTGCCAAGCTAGCATGCCACCAAGGAAAAAGCTTCCAGTATTGTTCCAAATATATTTGGATTGAAAAAAAAAAAAAAGAAAAAGACTTCTGAACAAAAGAAAAACATCACTGTCTATGTTACTTCAAATATGGAATGAGATTTGTCTCAAGATACAAAAGTCACAAAATCATAGCTCAGATTCTTCTTTTTTTTTTTTTACTGAAGTAACTAAAAAATGAGTAACAATTAGAAGAACAGTTAGACCATACATCTTCTTGTTATGTCTGTCCTAGATACCAGGCCTGTCTCCTTGGTCCTGCTTCAGAAACGCCATAGTTTTTCGGGGGTACTTTCTGTTGTTGTTTAACACAGGAGGCATTCTGAACAGTGCTTCAGGTTGCTGTGAGCAGCAGAGTGGAGAATTTGGTACAAAACTACTCACAAATCTCTTGGCCTGGAATGGTCCTATGCTGTTGAAGATCATAGCCAAACACCGTGGAAGAAGTCCTCCATCACCAGGAGATCCTGTCATAGTATGGGTTTTCCCACTGCCTGTAACCCCATATGTAAAAAGGAGACCTAGGAAAGACAGAAGAGTCCTGTAATCATGCTTACAGCCTCAAAAAGCATCGGTTACATTCACACTGTTTCTTGGGTAAAAGTTCTCATGGAAAAAGACTCCTGCTGAGCTATCTATCAGAAAGCTCATTCCAGTCCAGCAAAAGCCACTCTTAGTCAATACAAGTACTGACCATCTGGATGAGTCACACTTCAGCTGCTAATACTTGCCCTGTTTGGGGATCATGCATTTGGAAATGAAAACAAACGTAGCCACTAAGCCCTAGGTGTAGCAGTCTGATTTACTTTGGCTGTTACAAAGGAGCTTGACATTAACAAGATACCTCAAGGTATCAAAGTGTGCCTAGGACAAATTGATTTGTTTCTATAGTCAGTCTTTAGGGGAGTAACTCACATCTTTCCCATGAAAAAAAAATGTTTCTTCAGTTAACAGTGCACGAAAAAATTGCACCTGGACATACAAAGCATGCACAGCATTACACAAGAAGAACTCCCAGGGAAGTTGCACAGGGGAGCTAAATCACAACTGTTTCCATTGCAAATAAGATATATACATATATCATTATATATAGACGTATATTTTATCTAGACAAGATAAGAAACCTTAAGACATGCAAAATCATAACAATACACAAAAAAAAAAAAAAGACATACAAAGACATGACAGAAAACAAGGAAACCCTTACCATTTTTTCCACGAATGAGATCTTCCACGAGAGGTTTAGCCACTACGTCAAAAAGCTCCTTTTGAGCAACAAGGGTACCAAACACTTCCTTAAATGAATACTGCGTCTGAAGTAAAGAAGACACATCACCCTAAATCTTAAGTTTCCCTGCCCAGAAGTTTGTTGCTTCAAAATGCTTCATTCTTTTTCCCTTAGCTCAAGGGAATGACAAAGAAACTACTTTAAGATTACACCCATGTTTGAACATGCACAGCTGCTCCACTATATATAGCTTTTCTAATATTCGCTTAAGTTTGTATATCAAAGAACAGCAACCCCTGGTTTTTATAAAGCTTATGTCCATCAACAACCATAGCGATCAGAAAGCCTGACCTCACGTGCAAATAGAGAAGCTCACAACCTTCAGTTTCAAGCTCAAGTTTCTGTTTGATCCCCAATCTTCATCTACACAGGTACCGAAGGAACAGCAAGGACACCGACAACGGATAAAGTCACGTTGTTCCAGAATTTAATATTCTCGCTTTTAAATTCATGTTTTTTCCCAGCCCAGCCTGTGTCTAGTCATAGGTTTGCAATGTACTTAGACAGATCCAGCCACTTTTCTTTAAAACACTTGTAAATGTTTAAATATCACTTCATATACTTTCAGATTCTCCCAGAACAAATTCAGAAACAAAGTACCCTGCGTGCCAGCTAACGTTCATTATGCCTTTCCCACAGAAAGCCAAAGAGATTGTCTCATCTAGAACTACTGCACTTTGTTGGGAACCCGTAATTAGCCATTTCATAACGAAACCACATTCAGAGCTGTAGCACCCTAGCTCCTCATTCTGTACACATGCCCTAAAGTCCCCTTTCCAGTAAACACAACAGCTGCTTGCTATAAGTGACCTGCCACCTTCTTCCTACTTTACAACATTCCACAGCTTCAGAACAGTTTGGTTAGAAAGAACCTACAAAGATCAAATCCAACTGCCTGACCTCATCAGGGTTACCCAAAAGTTAAAGCCTATCACAGAATGACACTATCACTGAGGACATTGCCCACTGACAGCCACAGGACACCACCCACCTGCTAGGAAACTCATTCCAGTATTTGACCACCTTCATAGTAACTAAATGTTTCCTGATACCCACTCTGATCCTCTATGGAGGAGGCACGGTGTTGTGCTGTTTACATCTCTCACTGGTTACAGGGAAAAGAAACCAGCCCACCCACTCTTCCCTCTTTATACATTAACTACAGCTTTCCCCTTCAGTACACACAGGGAAACATTGCTCTTTGTTAAGCTTAAGGATACACCAACTCTTAGCTCGTTCATGCCCGACTTTGTTTAGAGCTGGTTTCTAAGAATCAGAGCTTTGTGAACAAATCCTTCAAGCAGTTTTGTTAGTGTTATCTTTTTTCCCCCTTTTGCTCTCACCCTTCCACCATGCAGGAACCTTTTTGCATATAGAGGATATAGAAAGACACTGAGCCCCTGAAGCCTGTCCAAGAAGGGCAACAAAGCTGCAAAGGAAAGGAGCTTTATGGGGAGCAGCTGAGGGAACTGGGATTGTCAGCCAGGGGGAGACCTCATTACTTTCTACAACCCCTGAAAGGAGGCTGTGGTGAGGTGGGGGTCAGCCTCTGCTCTCAAGTAACAGTAATGAGAGGTGATAGCCCAAAGTTGCACCAGAGGAGATTTAGACTGGATATCAAGAGATGTTTCTACTCCATAAGAGCAGTGATGCAGTGCGGGGGTCACCACCCCCGGAGGCACCCACAGCACACAGAGATGTGGCACTGAGGGACACGGGCAGCGGGCGCAGCGGGCTGGGTTGGGCTCGAGGATTTCAGAGGGCTGTTCTATCTTCTGGTCTGTACAGTGGCTCTGTATATAGATGCCAAAGGAAGGAAACGGCGCGTTCCTGCTCCAAAGAGGCTTTGGGATTTGAAACCTCTCTTCTCTCAGAGCACCGCCCGCACAGGGCCCAGTGGGCAGTGGGGAAAGGAGCCCCGCGGGCGTTACCTCCCGGTAC
>JAOWBP010004028.1:16776497-16795992 GCA_028571105.1 Tragopan temminckii | reverse complement strand
CAATGCGCTATATAGCAGGCCAGCCAGCGGAGAGAATTTTTCCGCCGGGCGCTATGCTGCATCTTGGTCAGGGCCTGCCGCCGGGGGAGCCGCTGCCGGCCGATCCCACCTTGCGGGTGCTGGTATGGAATATCTTCAAACAGCAGCGTGCTGACTGGATGTCGGTCTTGCAGGGTTTCGGTCGCGACGCCCATCTGGTCCTCCTGCAGGAAGCACAAACCACTAACGGAGCTGCAAACAAAACCAAGAGCTCCGACAGCAAACGTTACCCCAAACTAACAGCGCTGGGCTCGGGAACACCCCCTACAAAACGGCCCTTCCTCGGCACGGCCGGCTGCCCCTCACCGCCGGGCGGCGGCAGCAGCAGCAGCAGCAGCGCTCCCCGCATCAGCCGCAGCCCCAGCGCCATGGCCGCGCTGCGGGGCGGTGCGGGGCTGCCCGTTGTGCGCATGCGCACAGCAGCTGCAGGGCATGGCGTTGGGGGCTGCGGCTGGGGGCAGCGCCGCGTGCTTCGCCCCGTGGGCCTTCAGAGGGGCACGGAGTTATTGCAGAGCCCCTTCTGATATTGGAGCAGATCCCCCTCAGGCTGCTTTCCCCCAGGCTGAACAGACCCAGGGCGTTCAGCCTTCCCACGGCGGGAGATGCTCTGTGTATCTTTGTGTCCCTCCTCTGGGCTCCTTCCTGGACAGCCCAGTCTGTTTTGAACTGGGGAGCCCAGAATTGGGCACAGGATTGTAAACGTGGCAGAGTGGAGGGGAGGATCATCCTCTGATTAACAGCTCCTTTAGGAAATGAGGGGTGGCTGCAACCCCTATCAAGCCAAGCGTGGTTCAGCGCAGCGATAACCCAGCTCCTGACCCACAGCTGCACGCTAAGGAGGAGAACAAAGGGATTTTGAGCCAAGAAGGGGAAGTGCAGAGAGCTGGGGCGGCTTTCTCCTGCTCCTGCAACAGCATTCCCCTGATGTCATCAGACATCCAAGTGATGGGGACCGAATGGTTAAACAGACAACGCATCTGGAACGAGGAATGAGCCCCTTACTGTTTAAACTCACCAGAAGGCGCTCATGCAGAGCACCGTGGAGGATTTTCCTTTCCACAGGCACAAAGTTGGCACCTTTCTGGGAAGGCCCACATTAAGATGCTGTATTACCAAGCTCTGCACTCTTCCTGTGCCCTTCGTAAAAAAGCCACATCACCTGTTCCATTTGAATGGCATTTTTCAGCAGGTGGGGCGTGACACAAGGGGCAGCAATAGGAAGGACTGTGCAGAAATGCAAGCGACCTATGGGCACCCTTAGATAGGACAGGGGGAAAAGTTGGTATCATGTAAATGAGCAGTTACCTGTGGTGGGCGCTGAGATGTCAGCGGTGAGATGGGAGAGATGAGGGGCATCCCCAAAGTTTGGTCCAGAGGAATTGGAACATGTGAGAACAGCCATTCTGCAGGCAGCAACAGCTGCAGCGGGATCCTTTGGCTGAGAATGCCAGGCCTGTGTTGCCTGAGGAAAAATGGCCTGTGAGCATTTATATTTAAAGAACAGTGGGAATAAAATCAGGGAGACATTAGCAGGAACTGACAGGAAAAGAAAAGCACTCTGTGGGTGCTGGAAAAATGCAATCTGTGCTGAAACCCAGCTGTGCAGACACAGAGCCAATGCTCTGCTGCTCCCATTGCCTGGCCGTTGCTGGGCTCAGAAGGAAATCCTCTAGAGGGAGTCAGAAAATTGCTTAAAGGATTTTCTTCTCCCTTTCAGTCTGATGGTATCAAAAGACCAAGAGACCATGAGGCATTCCACAAGGAAAAAGAGTAATTAAAGAACTTCATTAAAGGAGGGATATTTAGAGCACAGCAGAGGCACCAGGCTGGAGCAAACACGCACTGCAAGGCGGGTGCTGGTACAGTGCACTGCAGACCAAAGGGGAATCTGCCTCTCTAGGGACTTCAAAGCAAGCCATTTTCACCTGTCAAGAGATTGCTGGAGATCCAGGCAAGCCAAGGAGATCCAAGGAGCTTTGGGGCTGGAGGCACAGCAGGCAGCAGGCCAAGGTCAGCAGCAGCTGTAGGATTTGCCATGCTGGGCTGCCTGCATCAGCACTTGGGGTTCCTGGGGCAGCCCCAGATATTTGGGCACTGCATGTCATTGCATAGCAGTACAGCCCAGTGTGCCACCACTGATTGTTTGTGGAAGGATTCCAGATAATTTTAAATGGGAAATGAATCGATGCCCCTTAAGAAATGCTGCCACTGAAAATCACAGGGGAAACGTCACACCTTCTTTCCCCAGAAGTTATCAGCCATTTAATTATAACCAGAACTCACTATCCACAGTCTGACCGGGTGCTTTTAACCTATTACAGACTTGCAGCTGTGAGCTCAGTATTGCTCTGTGGCTGTTTAACCTCACCTGAGCAGCCCCATGAAAATCAGTGGAAACACACATGCGTTAGAACAGGAATTCTGTTCCAGGAGAGTTCTAATTAGGATCCTGCTACCAGCAAAGCAGCTGGAGGGAAGGTGGCACAGGAAAGACAGGGCTTTTAAAATGCATTCCTCTCAAAGTAAAAGTTGTCTTTGTTGAGAGTTGGTGGTACAGGCTTTGGCCTATCTGAACCTTTCCTGATCAGTTAAATTAAAACCACAGCTAATTATTCCTTTTAGGACAAGTAGCAGAGTTGAATCAGGCCCAGCCACAGCCAGGTGGTAGCAGCACAACGTGTGCTTACAGCTGTACTGCATGGGGTTGATTGGAAACTGGATGCAAAAGGCCAACTTTGATGCTTGATACTGGCAATGCCACTACGGTACACTTGAAGCAATCTCTGAATGGCTGCCAAGCACGCTTCTTCCTTGACATCCAGAGCCCTCTATTCTCCCAGTCCAGAAAAGAATAACCAAAGCACCTCAAAACCTCTCTGCTCCCACTTTTTCCTGAAGTGCCTCATACCATCTCTTCAGTTTCCTCTTGATTAAGGAAAGCAGTACAACGATACACCTTGCAGAGCACATCTCACCTTTGTACTACCATATAAGTTGCAGAAGTATAGTTTTGTCTGTGCACAGGTTTTGTACTGATGCAACTGAGTTTATCTGAAAACAAACCCAGTTCATTCATTAAACTTGCCTGTATTGGTGTCATTACATTTGTACAAAGATAGTTCATAAAAGCACAGCTAAATGCATGCCTAAATGCATGCACAGTTGTGCATGTTTTCCTAAATAGTATGCTAGGTCTGCAGAAGATTTAGAAAACTTTGGACAACGCAGACAGCCCATAGAACAGACACAAGAAACTCTGCTCAAAGAAAATATTACAAATTCATTCATTTATTTTAGGAGGAAGGGATTAAAAGATTCCAAAGTGTGCTACATTCCTGATTTCCCACCCATAGGTCTTTCCTTGCTCTCCTCCCACTCTGAGGTCTGCATCTGAGCCAACCAAAAGCAATGCAACAGACAATTAGCCTTGGTTCCCTGGGTATATTAGAGCATCTGAAGGGAAATTAGGCAAATAACCACTTTTAATTCAGAAGCCTAGCTCAATTTTAATACTGAAGGAGTATGACTTACTTCCAGTCCCACCAGTTCTCCCAGAACCTCCACCCCATTAAACCTGCCCAGCAAGATAATGAGTGACAACACACCTCCCCAGGGAAATGCAAGGTTAAAAAAAAAAAAACAAACAAAAAAACACTTTATCATTGGTATATTCATTGACAGAATGTTCTTAAGAGGATGTCACAGCCTGCTGAGGAGCCCAGGAGCCGATCAGTGCTCTTTAGGTCACACATACACCCCTTTGGGGGACAAGAGGCCACAAGACACACCTGGAGAAGCCTCAGCATGCAGCAGCACTCACTGCTCTATCACTTTGTTCCTTCCTTCTGCTTGCAGCTGAGTGCTACACCAGGTGCTCCTCAGTTCTCAGACCTGTTGCACCTATTTGTGTCAAAGATCAGCACCAGAGGAATGGTGAAGTTGTAGAAAGTGGTATTACTCTACCTACCACTACCTCTGCAGTTTCTAATAGTCACATTACAAAGCAGAAAGTTAGTTTCTTGTGCTGAGGAAATGCATACACAAATCATGGTGCACTGCTAAAGAGAAATTTCAGAGCAAAAATCCTAGGAATATATCTTTTAAACATTATTTTATATAAATGAGACAGACTGAAAATCTGTCTGAACTGAAAAACAGTTCTTCCATCCAAACTTCACAGCACTCAAACATCTCCTGGTCCAAGCACTCAAATGCCTCCTGGTCCAAGCTGGTACACGCTAAGGATTTTATCTTCTTCTCAATTACTCCAACTTGTTAAAATCAAGTACAGCAAGCAAAACTTATGCTGTACTCCATACAGAGTCCCCAGGGATAATACAAAATGAAGTCTGTTTGGCAATATATATTTACTAAATTCATGGAAGACCAACAAATCTGGTTTCTAGAAATCCAGAGATGCAGAATTCCAGAGCCAGAAACAGAAGATAAGATCCTGGAAACAGCAGTGGATATGCTAACAAAGCGCTGCCACAACACGAGTTTGTTGGGCAACAAGTTAAAAGCACTTTAACATCAGTGACGTCCCCATACAGTCATTTACACAAAGACGAGAGTACTGTGTTGTTGGTTTTGGACTATCTGACTATGCATGTTAGGCAACAGTTCCATTTTAGGGCTCAGTTACATTAACAGCCGAGTCACATCTACTTACCTTGAAACAAGAAGAAATATGGATAAAACACACCGTGACACTTAATGCTGACCAAATACATGTTTGGTGTTTGCTATTCTACCTTAAAAGGATAAGACATGCACTCATCCCTATTAGTGAACAAATTAAGCAGCAGGTATGATTATTACTACATCAGAAGAAGAAATGCTCTACAACACAAGGCAGTGCTGGGTTAACCCCAAAGTGGTTCTTCCCATCCGTATCACCAGCTAAACATCCAGCTTCTGCTTCGCTATTACAAGGCATTGCCTGCAATCCCAGCACTGAAATAAAAAGACCAGGGGGCCTCAAAGCCAGCAGGTGGTTGGATCTGCCTCCCTCGTTTGACCGCTTGCCCAGCATTTACCTCACAACAGCAGCACGTGTTTTCCTGACCTCGGGTTTGATTTGAGCAAACAACAGACTGGGGAGAGCAGGCAGCAATGCAGGAGGATGGCAGGACCCCACTCACAGCCCCTCTGGAGCACCACGATTCCATAGACTGCAGTTATACTCAGATTATTTTACTTTGCCTGTTCAGTAGTGCAGGTCTTTCATTGCTGTTTGAGGCTCTGAATAGGATGCCCTAGTTAATTCAAATCCTTCTGCACCTCCTTTATTGCCTTTTCTCTTCTCTTTGTGGGAGTTCATTTAATCAAGCATGATGCTCCATGATTCTAAGATGGATTTGTGATAGAAGCCCTTTGCAGAAATGTATGTATTATCCAAGCAGCACCTCGCTTCGCTTAAATTCATTTCCTACTCCTAGTTGTAAGTTGCACCCATGCTTCCTTTGTAGTCAGAGAAGAAGAGAAAGACAAGTATTTACAGAAGGAAGGGGAAGGTTGGCACGAGCTGAAGATTCTGAGATCAAGGGGAAAAGGTTTTGTTGGTGTTTGTGAGAACTATTAGTTGCTGAGCCACTGTCTTCATTGTAGAGGAACAAAAATCCCCCTCTAATATTCACCCAAGGTAGTAAAGATCATACTAGAATCCCCCTTTTTTTTTTCCCAACCTCACAGAATAAGAAAGTGATTGATTTCTGTCACAATAACAAGTACTTTCCTTGCACTGACTTCCCCTGTACACCAGACCTTACCTTCAGTAACCTGTATGCAGAAATGCATCGTCTGAAACTTCGTTTTGTTGTCTTTTTTAAAGCTCATAGACGCACTACTGAATACCAATGGAATACAAACACTGAAGTCATTTTTCTTCTCCTCTGTATAATCATTTATCCCGAACTTCTGAGTGGATTAGGTTCAGGCACAGTAAAACAAGCCCAGCATACACAGCAGCTCGGTTTGCTTGGTCACTGAGAGTGAGGACACACATTGGAATGCAGTTCCACATACCTGCACATGTTAATTCGGCCTTTTTGTATTCCAGAACCTGATTCTGTCCAGGTGAACACCCACCTTTCTTCACAAACACGCATTCTCATCCACACTTGCTATACTTTCTAGTTAAGATATCCCACAGCTGCCAACAGACACTTTTTGCATCTATTTTCACTCAAATTAACTGTCAGTTTTGAATACCTACGTGACTCCTAAAGCTGCCTTGGAGGAAACAGACAGCAACCACAGCACTTGCACTTACAGCATTTCAAAACGCAACTCTTACTTGTTTTGCCCATACTGTTCTATTTTCCAGAGCTCTTAACTAGCAGAAGTTGAAGCATTAATAAACACAAACATTAATTTTCTATGGGTTTCCATTCATAAGGCCATCTGAAATAGGACAGCAAATACTTAAGGAACAATGACAGAAACAGAACGTTTTTAAGATGACTGTGAAAACAGCAGAAATGAATGTAAGAAAACAAACAAGGTTCCATCGTTTGTGGCTTTCAGGAAAGGAGCTATTCATGAAGTATAGGGAAAAGAAAGAAAAATGTATTTTATTCCCGTCCTCGTGGGGCTTTTAAATATACACCACATATTGCAAGCTCTGGGAATTTTCAAAAAGAGAAATGCAGCACATGAGCAGTAAGAATGTTGGAAGCCTCTGAGTATTTCCCTAGCTCATCTCCCACCATCCATTCCATGTAAAGATCTGTGCTTTGCACTTCATTCAGAGGACGCACAGCATGCTGAGGCACTTTGTTCAGCTGCTATCTGAAAAATCTGACCCCGCTACAAATGATGCTATAAGAGAAAGCTCAATTATCAAAACTTTATTTCAGCATTGTATGCTCAACAGTGTGCTCTGCATATCTGACTAAGCAGCCAATTTGCTGCTAGGTAAGCAAAGAATTTCTGATCCTGTTTGTACAATGCTGAACTCTAGCACACAAGAGGGTGAACTGCGAATACTGTGAAACTCAATTGATTAAATCACTGACTGTTTTTAGTAATAGCATTTCTGTTGAGAGGAAGTGCTTCCATTTACTCAACTGTTTATCCAGCTTAAGCTGAAGTGGGAATACACATCCTGCATGGAAAAAAACAAACATGTATGGCCTAACCAGCCTGCTTCTTCTTGGAGAGAAGTCTTTATGTTTAGCAGATGACAAATCCTTTTGGAATATTCAATATTTAATATCTGCTACTTAGTCTGAGGCTTGCTTTTGTCATATTTAAAAGGAAAGGAAAATAACATGTCATTTTCCAAGGCCTAGAATAGTAATACTGCACTCAATATAGATAGTGATTAATAACAAGAAATTCTTCTATTCAGGTCTTTTTCCATTTCCTCCAGTATTGTTTTTATCAGTCTGAGAATCCTGGTGAGGTTTCGCTTGGCCTGGTACTGGCAGAGCATGCTCAACTGCCCGAGCACTGAGCTGTGTGGATGGGAAGGACAGATTTCAGCCACCTGGCCTGCAGACCCTTCAAAGCATCTGATACAGTTACACTTGTTTATGTTGTCTCTAAAATTCAAGATTCAGCAATTAAACTGGGATCCCTCACATTGTGAATGAGGCCCGGGATGAGATAGTTCAGAAAAATGAGTAAATTATTCTTGCTAGCAAGGAACAAGGCCAGAGAAGAACAACTAAGGTTACCTTCGTAATGGATGCTATCACAGACACAGGTGCTTCACTTTTGCTCAGGTTCACAAAAGTGGAAGTTGAAAAAAGATAAAATTCCTCCTCCTCCCTACACTACCTGAGGGACAAATGTCAGAGAAGTAATGGTTTTTGAAATAACAGATAACACTGCTGCAAGGATAAATCCAAAACATCACGAAAAAAATCAGACCCCTTACATCCCACCACAGACTTCCGGACAGCCTCAGCATCTCTTCCAGTTGTGTTTCCAGCCCAAAGCCATGCAGTCTCCTCATGCCACTCAGATAGTTTGACACTGACACATTGACCATCCAAGCTTAGATCCTCATCGAGAACTACCTCCAACTTATTACTGCTGCCACTTCCACCACAAATGCCAGACAGAAAGAACACTGCAGGAAAAAAAGAGAAATTACAGGTGTGCATGAGTCAACAGTGGTTATTTTTTCCAGTTGACAGCAGCACTGCACTGTGTGGGGAACAAAGACAAACACAAGCCAGATCTCATTGGGGTAGAGCACCCAGCTTTGAATGCTGTGCCCTAAGTCTGCCTCACGCAGGTTACAGCCAGAAAGCAGTCAGAGCAACCGCCTGTTCAGAAAACAACGTGCAGGGAGAGAATGGAGAAACAGAGGTGGCTGCCCTGACAAAGAGACCACAAAATCTGTAAGTACTTTCAACTAAATATTAACAGTACCAAAAGGAAATGGAAACACCTTTTTCCCATTCATCGCCCATATGAAAAGAAATGGAAGATTCAGGTGAGACAACATGACGAGCAAGGACAGCAAGGTAATGGAACAAATTATTGGGGAGCAGAAATTCCATTATCAGGGACCTCCAAGAGCAGCCCACACAAACATCTGCTCAGAAGAACACTGTGGCTGACCCTGCCCTGAATGGAATTATAGACAGCTCACTCTCCATACTTGCCAGTCAAGGTCTGATTTTTTCATGTTCCATCATTATTTGTTTTACTATCATGTCTATCAAGTCCAACCTCTAAGTCACGCCAGGTCCTGGGGCAGAATAAACATGTGAGAGAAATTCCACAAGAGGCACAAGAATGTAACACAAGAGATAACAGCAGAATAGACAGGTAGGAATATCCAAGGAAACAGCAAGACAGCACTGAGCAGTCCCAGCTGCGTGGAAGGAGATAACCAAGGACTTCTGCAATCATTAAAGTAAGGGTTGCTTAGGAGAAGAGGCTGTTTGTGTGATATTCTTCCTCATGTGAAAATAATGATCTTAAATGCAACAAGCAGACAACAGAGGCTGACACGCTGCAATCTGGGACAAGAATAAGGCTGCAATATCAAACCACTACCCTGCACAACACCACTCTGCATGGAGTAAATATGTCATGTTAGGGAAAACAATATTGGAAGGAGTGATTAATTAGACAGTGAAACATTGCAGAAGTTTTACATGTGCAGATGGCCAAGGAACTCATCTCTAAAATCTCACATAGAAATATGGAAGTCTAGACAACCCTAGGAAGGATTAGAGAGAGTTTTATTTCAGACGATGCCTGATTTGAATTTGCATGATAAGCAAATAAGGCTGTTTCATCTGCTGTGCCTGAGACAGTGATGAAGGAGGACTGGCAGAGGAAGATGAGAATCTCTGCTTTAATTACGTGATGCATGAGCTGATGCTTCATTTACACAGACAATATGAGATTTTAACTTCTGACAGAAAACAGAGCTAGGTAACACCAGAACTCCTGATAAGACCATTGGTTTCACGCTCATGCAAAAATGAGGGACGTGAGATGAACGACTGCTCTTCCATCACCTATGGAAAACCTAAAGAGGGACAAGCATGACATGGTCAAGAAAGATGTAGGAAGGTACAGAAGAAAACCTGGTGACAATCAGTCACAGTGCCATTGGAAAACAGGTCTAAGAACATGGCTGCTCGTGGCAGAAGCAAGATGACCAAGGAAACTTCTGCTTCTTGGCTCTCATGCTGGGGACTAAACTCCTTTTATTTTTTTCTTGGCTTTGCACTCGATTGTACGTTGCAGACTGTCAGGTGCAGATTCAAGAAAAGCAGACAGCACAACCCTTCCTGCTCTGAGATAAGGTACATTTTTTGACTTGAACATCACTACAGTCAAGCTGTGAATCACAACCTCAAATGATTCATCAGAAATATCATCTGCAAATGGATATTACAAGATCATCTGTCTCAAGATAGACTGGATGACCAACTCAATTCACCATATTAGCAATACATTACATGTTAATGCCTAACGTTCAGCAGGTTTGCCCACAGAAAACACACTTTCTTGTATTCCACTGGATTGTGTTCACCTTCAATTTTATAAGGGGCTGAGGCACCACAGAAGCATCAAGTAGAAAATGGGGTGCATGCCAGTAAGTTTTAAAATGCAGTACATCCTTCTGGAGGGCTGAGGACAAGACAATCATATCAGCATTTATATATTCCTACACAATTACAGCAAAATCTTTTGTTCAGATTGCAGAACTCAGCTGTGTCAATTGAATCGCTCTGATTGAACTAATTGAATTTCAATTGCTCAAGTCTGGTTTTGAACAGTTTTGTATGACATTCAAAAGACTGAAGACTTCATTTATAAATGGAAGCGTGTGTGGGGAGGGACAACGAATGATTTGGCTGTTACCCAAAAACTAGCAAATGTGTAATGTGTCACTGGAGAAGCATACTGAGGTTTAGCTTTCTGCGAAGGCCTCCATTTCAGTGCTGCATGAAGTGTTCCCTGGGTTAGGGTACCTTCCCATGGGGAAGGAGGTAGGGACCCTCACCCCAGCATCGACCGAAATAAAACTGCACGTTACTTGCCCAAGTCCTGCCTCACCCCTGTAGCTACCACTGTTTTAGCAGACTTGAAACCGTTGAACTACAGCTTTAGAGGACACAGAGTGCATACTCGTCATAAAACTCCTGCTTTTGCTGATCACAGACTCCGTGTGCACCTAGAAAGGAAAATGCCATGGTGTGACCACCAGAAATTCTCAAATATTTCCAGAGAAACATATGTTTAATTAAGCTTTATTTAAATGCCAGGCTCGATCTCACGGCTGATGTCTACCAGCAGCTTCTGTGCAAATCTGCTGATTGTTCTTTATCCTCACTGCAGAAATGGAACTGTAAGTGGCTCACAAGCCAAAATCAAAGTGTCCACGAAGCCAATGGCAACAATTCCATCAACAATACAAGCCAGGCCAACACACCTGGTACCTGTTCAGCCTCCTCCATTGCACCAATTTATTCTACTTATTCCAGTACAATACTTCCCCTTTAAAGGCACGTGTGGTGCAGATTCATAAGAATCCTGCCCTATAAGTTTCTAAAAACGCTCTTCTACTTTAAAATTAACTGTTTTGATAACTTCCAGGCTAAAGAGTTTACTTTCTTCCCTTTCACTCTCCCTTTGAACAAAGACAACACCCACATATTCTAGCACAAGTCTTCAATTTGTTAAATTTTCATTTTCTTCCTGAATGTCTTAAGAGCAGCTGCATCTATTTCTGTAACCGGGCATGAAAATGGCAGAAGACACAGGGCACATGCAAAGAACAACCTGCTCGTCCAAGCAGCACCAAGCACTTTCAGATGGATAGGAAATTCGTGGTCTGTACAGGTTTGGATATATATATATCTCCAGTTTCCCATGTGATGTGCAGATCCCTTACCTCATCTCAATTTACTCATCTTTAAAACAGACTTAGTTCTTCCTCCTACTTTGTACATCTCACAGGTATTACTCAGTTATCAATGCATTGGTCAGATTTCCCCCTCCATCAATGACATTTTGAACCACTAAAAACTGCAAAAATCCTGTCTCAGGGAGCTGGGAAAAACAAGAGTTTTATATCCCATTACCACCTGTGATTTACCCTGGAGTTTAACTGTTGAATTGTTTAACTAAGCAAAAAAGCAGTGGGCACACCACACTACTATACACATTAGCCAAAAAAACCCAACCAAACAAAAAAAAACCCAATCAAAACACTAAATGACACCTGCTCTTGCTTTTGGTCAGCCCAAAGGTGGTAATGCAAGTGGACATGATTAACTTTGTAATTACCTTCCAATCGAACTACTCTATTTGCCAACCTCCTTTGGAGACTGTTAATATCTAATTGCTGAGGAGAGGGAAGAGTCAGCTCTGAGGTGAACACACCTTCTTTTATAACATCTAAAATAGTATTTTTCATTTTAAAACTAGAACTATTTTTACTTCATAGGCTTTAAATGGAGATTATTTTAATTTTTACAACAATCAGTTCTCACCTTTCTTATCATATGGGAAAAAGGCTCAAAGATGCCATGGGAAAAGTTCTGAACCACCATTCTCAGGGTTGAGATTTTTGTTATTAAAACCAAAAAACAACCACAACCTTCAAGCAAACTGAGAATCTTAATATTTAATGGCATTTTCAAAAATGCCACGTGACTGTCATTCCATAAATTAATAGCCACTTACGACAAAGACAACATGCAATACAACTTTCATAAAAGGTGTCTTTATTAGGGCTGAGCCCCAGTGTACACATATATACATGCTGGACACATAAGCCACAGAACTACACTACTTACTGTCACTCAGGTTGCAGTCAGCAGGTGCTTGGGATGAGCACAGAGTCTCTTGCTGCACAAGGAGAAACTCTGCAGTGTTATTTTAGGATTCATCTTTGCGCCTGGATTTAAGCCTGTGGAGCTCATACCATAGTCAACAGGGACAATGAGGAATGATTACAGAATGTTTTCATAAATTAGCTAACAATCTTCTGATACCTTTGGATGCAGGAACTTGTGACTCCCTCTTTAATCTCTTTCTTGAATCGAGCCATAAACACCGTTGCCAAAGAATGCCAAACAAACTTCAGGGAGGCACGTTATTAAGAACAGGAAATGGAATTGACAGAAATGAAATCAAAGATAAGTAAAAGGTTGAAAAAGAGCAAGAAACTCTTTGAAGAAGATAAGGAAGACAAAAATTAGGAACACTGTGTGTGTATATATGTATGGTTGTATTACACGTAAGAACAGCTAGGAAGGAAGCTAAGCATTCCCTTAAATAGGACAAAACGATTATTTCTACTGCACAGATGAAATGTTAGGAGATGCTAATGCAGATGTTGAGGGTAGGCAGTTGAACAGATTGCTCTGACAGTAAGTATCAGAGTCCCCGAATTCTAGGAAATTCTGCTGTCTTTGATGCGAGACTGATGTAAGACTTTTGGCAATCCACTTCAATTTTAAATACAAATTGCATTTGTCGAGTGCTAGAGAAGTGAGTTCTGATGATGCACATTAGTGACAGAAGATAACATTTTGTGGTTAGTATTTCAAAGTTCCCCTCACTCTCCAGTGAAAGCTTTTCCTCACTTAGTCTAGCCATTTACATGAGAAAGAAGCCTGGGTCCAGCAGAACATTCCTTCCCACTCTTCTGTCCCAATGCTTCAAGAGCTCCACACTCCAAATTCCACTCTGGGTCAAGTCCGAAATGTGTCACTTGGCTTGAATGGAAACAAACACCAAACCACAGGTCAGATGCTTCAGATATTACAGTATGACAGTTAGAAAGTTCTATCACAGCAAAAAATTTAGAACCTTATTTAATAGAATACTGAAACAAATGGATTTATTACAGAAATAAAATCTCATGTGCTGAAAATGTTAAAACTGAAGGTGTTCAAGACTTTGGTTTTCCTTGCCTGAATTTGACAGGTTTTACTCATTATCAAATTAATTCAATCCCTCTGTATCACTACTCTTTTACTATTCTTTACAGAAAACAAAACTTTGCCAGCTCCAATTCCAGAGTTTTTCCTCAGCCTAAACACCTCAGGAAACCCTATGACTGTTTTATGTCAATTTGAAACCTAGCAGAAACTGCTTCACTCACATACAGCAGTCTGGAGTTGGCACTGCTGCTGCCATCGTTATCACACTGCAACCAGCAGAGCACAGGCCATGACAGGCTTTTTTAGCACTGGCACAGGGTACTACAGCAGCTGCACTGGTAATTACTCCAGTCACTGTGCCCCATGAATCACATTCCTCTTCAAGTCCCCTGCCCAAGAACTGTCCTCACTTTCATCTTTGCTACTTAAACTGTCAGACTCAAAAGCTCTCACATCCACTGGAGCAAGTTTTGCACAGTACTTTCTACCATAGATGCTTCTTATTTTGACTCTAAGAAAGAAATACACTATGTTGGTCTGGGATACTTCTGCTAAATTAAAACCTAATCATTCTGTAAAGCATAAAAACTACATTTCCTTTTTTCCTCCCGCTGAGTAGAGTAGAACTTGTCAAATGCTCCTGAAGCTTTCATAAAGCCCCAGCAAAACAGCAAGGCTTCTTTAGCTCCAATTGCACTCACAGCCCTGGTGTGCAGGCCTCGTAAATACCAGCATCATGGTCTTCATGCTTTAGGTTACCCAAATGCCTGCTGTAAAAAAATGAAACAAAAACTTTGTTTATTCCAAAGTACACAGATACAGGCTTAGGTAAAAAAAAAAAAACTGGATTTTCTACTTTCAGTAGAATTCTCCAGATCTCACCATCTTCAGGAACCTTCCTGTGGACTCTTTGATAAACTTCAGCATAAACTGTTTCACTTCATTTTCTACTTAAGTTACAAAATGTATTTTATTTGAATATTGATACTTCAACTTCTTAAACTCTTTGAACCACAAATTGCCATTTTTTCCCCACCTCTGATTTTGTTAAATCCCACCACATTACAGCTGAGTTCATCAGATTTTGCAAAGGAATTTCGTCAGTTTTGCAAGAATCTCTGAGGCTCTTTTCCTGCTTCTGTGTTAATCCACACACAGTTCTTTGACTGCCTAGAAATATACGTTCTCTATTCCTCCTCACACAGGTCTAACAAGTTACTGCATTTTGATTTTTCACAAGCCTGAGGAAAGCTGCACAGCCTGCTCATTTGACTCAGAGCCATGCTATTCCTTCACTTCATATACACATATTTTCCCCTTTCAAATAATTCTGAAAGTCTACCTAATATTTTCAGTTTACAACATCGACCTAATTCCTGAGATTTTACGAGAGTTTTGAAGTTGGTCATGCACAGGACAGCTTTTAAAAGGAAGACCAACAGCCATACAACGGCTGAATGCTTATTTACAAAATAGGTAGCACGTGCACAGAAAGTGGAACCGCTGCCTTCCACAATTATTTATTGAGCCCTGCACGTGGATCTTTCTCACAGCAAGCTAAGCATCAAAGCCATGAACAAAACCACTTATCTGTAATAATATCAGTCTACCCTTGTAACAAAACGTTCAATGCTTCAGAAAATAAACAAAGAACAGCTTGGTCACCTGTCAAATGCTGAAGGATACACTTAAATACTCTTAAGCACTGTCACAAGAAGAAGGACAATATGCAGTACATCTGCTGCTAAATACACCTCCAAAACTCTGCTAAGCCTTCTCTTATAAGCACAGCGGTAACAACAACTAGTTTGTGCAAGAAGAAAAAAAAACAATACATTTGGCAACCAGAGACTGGGGACAAACGGCTGCAGAGAGTGCTTCTAAAAACTAGTGTCAAAGTTATGGAAGGTGGCAGGCTGACGGGTAAGTGTTCATCAGGCTACCGCTGCAAACAGCAAAAACGGGTGACTCGATTTTTTTCCTTGTTTTGCTAAACACGATAAATGTCCAGGCTCTGCTGGTATGCCAGATACTGTGCAAATAAAGGGGAGAAAACACTGTACACCGAACAACTGGGGAACAAAACAAGTTTTGAGACATACCAGAAGTATTCACCTTTTCTCAGCTGGGCACCTTAGAACAACTACTTCCCATTAAATACATCACTTTACCTTTTTTTTTTTTTTTTTTTATTTCTTCTCTCCTACTTGAAACAGTGTTAGAAGACAGAATGCTGTGACACAAACATGCAGCACTTGCAAATGGTAAGTGCAGAAATCAACAGGAATCACTCATGTGCCAGAAGTTATACAGTCACAGAAGTCAGCACTGAAAGATACTTTGTTTTAATATAATTCTCCTTTGAGTTAGGCAAGCTAAAAAGGCAAATAATAGGAGACAAAAATCCTTCTGGGTTTAAGCTTCACTCTGCTTGCACCTCACAAACCACTATGAGGAGAGATCTAAGTAACTGAACAAGTAACAGAAGGCACAAAACCAACACCCAAACCTCTTACAATGGCAGTTAGCTTTGATGCTCCTGCAACCAACACCTTGAGGTCTTCACTTATTTTTTCTACCGACAGCACTCCCATACTGAAGATCTCAAAGCATAGATCTGTGTTATCAGAACATATAGATTGTTTTCCAATGCTCATTTTCGCCCTTTTTTCCCCAGAACTCCTGGATACCAGTGATCAATATTGTTCTCCCTTCCTGCTCACGACCAACCTTCCAGCT
Organism: Tragopan temminckii; assembly: GCA_028571105.1. Taxonomy (NCBI): domain Eukaryota; kingdom Metazoa; phylum Chordata; class Aves; order Galliformes; family Phasianidae; genus Tragopan; species Tragopan temminckii. The sequence goes on along the minus strand of JAOWBP010004028.1, from coordinate 16,779,841 downwards.
ACACTGGAGGGATGGAGAAGCGAGGGCAGGAAAAGGGACAATTCACAAACAGAATTTTCTCTTTCCAGTTTTTGTATTTACACACATAGAAACGACTGAGGAAGATGTTACACAAAACATGAAGGAACGCATTGTATAGATGCAGCAGGGACAAGCCAGATACCAGTAGGTCCACAAAGGAGTATTATAAGACAGAAAACAATTGGCAGCTCATTTCAGCAAATGTTCAACTACTCAGTAAGTTTACAGACATGGGAAATCCTCCTACATACTCTTAAAGTATAGCTGCTTTTCATACAAAACTGATGTTAAAGTTAAGCTGTAGCACTTCACATTAAAAAAAGGGGGAGAGATGTGCATAGCAAAATAAGAATTTGGGATGAAATCACCTAATTGCAGTCACGCTAAATAGCCTTTCAACGTTAGATCAGAAAATAGCTAGATGATAACCATAAAGAAGCTTGTAAAAATGCAACTCAATAAAGCTTTAGCATCTTCCACAGTGAGTGCCTTTAGCATTTCAGATTTGGGCCAAAGATCCTGACACATGATCAGCTTCTACATGCAAACCTGTACTTAGAATTTGATGGTCTCATAATCAGCAACAGATGACTTTCAGCACTGAAGGAATTGGATAAATATGTGAACCACATTCAAAATCAAACATTAACTGCAGTGGTTACTCACAACATCAACTTCTTTGTACTCGAACATTAAAAACCAGAAGGTACAGATAAGAACAGAGTATCTTCATCTTCCAACAGGACACTGACCACGGGTCCCCACGACTGCTTCTCACCACGGTGAGCTGAGCTCAGCCCAGCACTGCTGCCCAGCTCTGTTAAGGACTCTGACAAGACAGGATTCCATAGGTTTGTCAGCACACAGCATTTCCAATCAATGACATCTACAACAGATAGAGGCAACTGTTTCATTCACTGAAACGCACAATAAAAATTCCCCAATTAAGACTTAGCATTCCTGCACCAAAATGTAACAGATTTTTTCCTCTACTACAAGAACAGCAAACCTGAGTCTTTGCAGCACAGTCATATCAATTTCTAAACTAATTAATTTTTCTTATGCCCTAAATGTAACAGTCAAACCAGTGACCAGGCATTGTTTGTTTTTAAGAAAAGCTGTACTCTGCACAGTTACTCAAAATGCATGCACTGTTGTGAGAGGACACTTCAGTATCTGATCCCCAGAATATTTCCATGCATTTTTAGTTCTCCCAACAATTTTCAAGTCTTCTAAAATCCTTGCAACACAAGTAGCAGATGCTTGCACAGGGCAGAGAGAAAGAATCAACATTTAAACTTTTCCTTTTGGTTTTGAATAAATTTCTCCCCATGCTTTGAAGGGGAGCAGTTCAATTTTAAAGAACACATTCTTATTTTCCAAGAAAGCAAAAGGATAAAAAAAACCTTTAGGTTCTCAGAAATTTATTTTTTCCCCATGGTGATAGTTTAGTTGATGCCTATTGTTACAATCAGAAAGGTCAGCACAGCAGACCAGCAATACAGGAGCACATCAGCAAAGAGACTAGCACAGATGGAATAGTGCTACAAAGACAAAGGAAAGGTGCTCACCCATCTCTGAAGATACAGCCTCACAGGAAAGACCCCACAAGGGAGAGATCTCCAACCAGAGATCCTTCCCCAGTGGCAGTCAGCTCTTAAATGAGGTCTAAGAGAGGTGCAGCCAGGCTCCACCCCTTCCATCTCACAGCTGAATTGCCTTTACCTGTGCTCCCAGGGCTGACCAGCTCCTTTCCCCAGCTGCTCAATCAGCGCTTCAGGCCGGACTCAATGGTTACCACACACCTACAGATGCTCTACTTTTCCAAAGATCTTCACCTGTGCCATTAAACCACATTCCAGACTGAGACCTTCTTGGTGAAACTTCAACCTAGGGGTCACCTTTGTTCACACCTGTAAAGGAGAATTTAGAACAGAGGTAAAATAAAATTCACCTTAAGCCAGAAGTTTGAAAACTGCCAGGTTTACATCCTAAAACACTACTGTAGTAACTTTTAGCACACTGAAACCAACGTTATCAAACAGTAAATAAAACAACTCATCCATGCTGCAGAGAAAGCAGAAATCCAATGTCTCTAACAGACAAACTATAGAGAGACTCGTACTGTAGAATCACAGAATGGCCTGGGTTGAAAAGGACCACAATGATCATCCAGTTTCAACTCCCTGCTATGTGCGGGGTTGCCAACCACCAGACCAGGCTGCCCAGAGCCACATCCAGCCTTGAATGCCTCCAGGGAGGGGGCATCCACAACCTCCCTAGGCAACCTGTTCCAGTGTGTCACCACCCTCTGTGTGAAAAACTTCCTTCTAATATCTAACCTAAACCTCCCCTGTCTCGGTTATGTCATAGAACTGAGTTCAGGTTGGAAGGAACCTTAAAGATCATCCATTTCCAACCCCTGGTGACCCCACCAGATCAGGCTGCCCAGGGTCCCATCCAGCACAGCCCTGGGCACTGCAGGGATGGGGCACCCATAGTTCTCTGCTCAGCCTGTGCCAGCCTGACCTCACCACCCTCTGAGAGAAGAACTGCTTCCCAACAACTAACTCAGTCTCCCCTCTAAGTTTAAAGCCATTTCTCCTTATCCTATCATTATCACGCAGTTTAAATAGTTACACTCCCTCCTGCTTATAAGCTCCCTTCAAGCACTGGAGGGCTGCAATAAGATCTCCCCACAGCCTTCATCACAAAAACATTCACCTGCTGCAAATAAAGAGAGCTGTGGAATTAAGGTTATTGGGTTTTTACCTTACACTGGATCCAGCTCCATCTCTGCCGGCTCGCTCAGTCCCACAGAACTCACACTGAGCTGCACCCCCTGCAGCTCCTCCAAACGACAAGATAAACACCCTACAAATGAAAACATTACGGTAACAGGCTGGCAGCAATCCTCACCTTTCGGTAACAAACACCAAACCACTCTCACAGCCTTCTCGCCGCCTCCTGTGCCGCCGAGCCCGCAGGGAACCCCACCAAGGGCCTCGTGCTGCTCGCCTCTGCGTGCTGCCGGCCTCCAGCACGGCAGGGCCAGGCCGGACCCAACGCAGCCACCGAACCCCGGCAGGACATTGCTGGCACCTCGTTTCAGCATCCCGCCCGGCCAAAGATACGGGAGAACGCGCCTCTTATTGGCAACGCGGGCCCTCGGCCGCACGGAGCCGGGCTTCAGGTGACACCTCCGTCCACCGCAGCCGTTAGCAGCTCCGCAGAGCCTTTACGCAGAGGAAACCGCCCGGCCCTGGCCTCCCCAGCGCCGCCGCCTCCGCCTCCTCGACCGGACATCGGCACCGCACCGCGCG
>JAOWBP010004028.1:16753625-16774995 GCA_028571105.1 Tragopan temminckii | reverse complement strand
CTCCCCCCCCCCTCCCCCCCGGATTCACCTTCGGGCAGCGTTTTTCCCCTCGGGGTGGTGTGGGGGCGGGCGGGGGACGGGCTTTGCGTAGCGCCCGGCTCGGCTTTGCTGATTTTATTGTTGCCGTCGTTATCTTGGAAGTGTTTTTTGTCTTTACTTTGGGTTTGGTTTTTTTTTTTTCGCGTTTATTTGTTTTAGTTTTTGCCTCTCTACCGCTCGTGCTGCTGGAGGCTTAGGTTCAGCGTTCTGTGTGGATTCAGCCTTGATCCCAGGTGTGCTGGGTGCAGGCTGGGCTCCCCCCGTCATCCCATCAATCTGGTTCAGGTCCTGCTCTGACTTAAAGCAAGTTCACAGAGCCCACGCTGAGTGCTGGTTCAGTGCCCTGAGAGCCCCACTCTGATATTGGTTCACTGCCCTGAGAGCCCCGGTTTGGTACTGGTTCACTGCCCTGAGACCCCCCAGCCTGACAGTGGCTCACTGCCCTGAGAGCCCCGGTTTGGTGCTGGTTCAGTGCTCTGAGAGCCCCAATCTGATATTGGTTCACTGCCCCGAGAGCCCCGGTTTGGTGCTGGTTCAGTGCCCTGAGACCCCCAGCCTGACAGTGGCTCACTGCCCTGAGAGCCCCGGTTTGTCGCTGGTTCATTGCATAGAGAACCCCAACTCACCGCTGTGTTGCTCCCCCTCCGCAGCTCAGCGGTCTGCACTGTTGTGAAATAATGCCTGTTTAACCTGACACGTCTTTTTTTTTTTTTTTTTTTTAACCTCTTAACCTTTAATTGTATCGCTGTGTTCCTCTTCCCAAGGTAACAAATGAGATCAGAATCCGTTCTATAGGTAAACAGTTGCGCCTGCATACAAAGGGGAGCTGCCCTTTGGGAGTGCTGCTCTGTTTACAGTCGCTCCTGCAGAGCCATTGATCATAGATGCTTCCACGTGCTCTTGTGTTGTGGGGAGCTAAGGGTGCAATTTGAACTCAGTTTCTCTAAAGTCCCTGTTGGAAGAAAATGCAGCTAAATCCAGCCAGTACTCCAGAGAAGACGTTTGAAGCTGAGTTTTAGTGCAAATGTAATGCCAGGTGTCATTGATTCATGGATTTTAGTAAGATGTGGGGCATGAACAAGACGGTTCTGGACATTGTGTTAATCTCTGCTCTGATGGGCAGACGGTGTTTCTTGTATGATCCGTGATGGATCATTATTTTCAAAGCTTAAAATGTAATATAGATAAATCTTGGTGAGAACAAGGGCACAAATAGAAGTGTATTCACTTTTCTTGGAGCTGTTACTGTATGTGTGCTGAAGTTTGCAGTGCCTCTCACATTTGATTTATTCTGTTTTCAGAGCTTGCAGAATCAAAACTTTCTGTAAATCAAGCTTTGATAAGGGAATGTTGATAAGATGTTTAAGCTCAGAAAGCCCCTGTTACTATTTTATGCTTTGGGCTAATACAGTTGTGTCAAATACTATGTAATACTGTACAGCTAGCTACTTCAGCTGCTCAGTTACATAACCCTGCAAGGTTACATGTTAGCCAATAAAATGTGATATAAATGTCTCAAAGTGGATTGTGTAGTAGCTATTTCTTCCTCAGACTGCTTCTGTTTTATATGAAGTCAGTGTTGGTGAGCAGTCTGGGGTTACAGTGCTTGAAATTTGGTGGGTTTTGTGTGTGTGTGTGTGTTGGTAAGAAATCTGTTTGTGGTGCCTGAAATTTGTTTTTCCTTCTATGGCTAGAGCTGAGCTCTCACATCTGCCTTGCAGGTATTTCCACTTTTTTTTTTAACCCATTATGTTGGACGGTTGCTTAGGGCAGTGCACATGCTGTGGCCTTTGATACTTGGCTGATCTTATCGCTATCATCTTCTATTATATTATGTAAAAGTGCCTACTAGAAATTGGTGAGATCCAACCATTTTATGTGTGTTTTCTTCAGGCCATCAGCCCGTAGTGGTGTAACTTCTGACCACAGGTAGCTGGGTGTGTTGGCGGGTGTTGTTGCTCATTCCTATTGTCTGTAACCCAGCTGTTCACATGGGCTGTGCAGTGAGGTCAGTGTGAAGGGGGACTTCTCAGCCGTGGGGCACAGAGGCAGCGTTTAGAAGTTAAGCACGAAACTCATCTTTGGTGGCTTAGTGCTACCCATACCAGTTCACTTAGTCTGAGGATTTAGTGCTGCTTTTGAGAGCTTTATCAGCGCAAATTTATGACAGTCATAAAGCACTGCCTGCAACGTTGGGCATTTCTTACAGTTTTTCTAACTTTCTCTTTTACTTTAAAACTTATGTGAATTGCGATTTCCCTCTTGTTTACCGTAGGTTTTAATGTTGAAGGAAATTACAGGGCAAGTGTCTATGCGAAGCATTCTCTCGTATGAAGAATATAAATAAAAGAGCTCTTTTCTCAAGCTAGTTAGTGTGATGCTCACAATAATATTGCTTCAAAGACCTGCATTTGAAAGAGTTCTGGTATTGGAATTTGGTAAGTGGGTCAGGATACACACGTTTACTCATCCCCTGCTGAATAGCATACAGATGGAACAGGGATGTGCTGTAGGTTAGCAGCAGTGGGACAAGCTGGCTGCACTGTAGTGTGCAGTGGTGTGCGACCAGCATGTAGAAACTCTGCTGAACGTACAGCTTAGCATGGATTTTTGCAGACTTGAATCACTTAACCACTTATGTGGCTGACATAGGGTGTAAATGTAACAAAGAAGTAGCTGAGGTTTTTTTGCCAGCTTCCTGGGTTTGTGTAAGAGCTGCTTTTCAAGGCTCTGAATTTTTAGATGCAAACCTCTGAAACCTGGGTGGACGGATGGGTGTTCTTCTTGGAGGAGCTGCAGCCCACAGACATCAGGCTTGCAGGATGGGTGTGATGTGTGTGAGCTGTCCTCACTGAAATGTAGGCTAGCTTCTCAGCTGATGACTGGCAAATCCTCTTAACCTGGACCAAGTTTCATCGTATGAGAGGAACTGTGAATATAAAAATAAAAATTAAAAATTAAAAAAAAAAAAAACAACAAAACAGCCACCTGATGGTATATAAACCTGATGGGAAGTTTCTTTGCATCAATCTCCTGTGGTGTAGGTACTGTGGCTGAGTTAAGTGTAACTATTTTATCTGTCCTTGCAACAAAATTTGTGCATCATATATCAATGGATTGAATCAGTGATGCGTTTTTAAATGTTCATTCAAATGGTGTCATAAATGCAGTCCAGAAGGCTGACGTTGAGTGCTTCTTCCCATTTTGTTTCTTCATTGGAGTGCTCTTTCCTCCACACTATCCTCCTGACCTAAGGGTACAGGTGTTGTTCACTTGGAGAAGCCTGAAGAGAACTGAACCTGCAGAATCTGAGTAGGTGCTCTGTACTGAATGCTTCTGAGTGAAGTAAGGGTAGAGCAGGGCTGGTAACCTAAAGAGCCAGGGATGGCAGTGTGGTGTGCTGGGCTGCACTCAGCAGCCTTCGTAGGCTGACAGCTCACCTGGATGGGCCCAGCAGTGCTCTGTGACTGCTGCGGGTCTCGGAGGGGAGTGGGGAGCATTTGTTTGTTGTGCTCAGAGTGATGGATGCCTCTCAGCTGTTTGTATGACACCACTGGACCTGTGCATATGATTTTTGTGGTCTCTGTGCTTGCTCTGTCACCCTTCAGACAAAATAGCTAGTACGTGCAGAGCTTGTGGGTTTTATCACTATGTTGCTAAAATCAGTCATGGAGTCCTTGCATACGTAAGGATGATGTTTTGAAATAAAAAGAGTCCTCAGTGTTTGCCTTCACATCACTGTGCAAGTTGTGTTCTCTATGGGAGTATTTGTATGTCCATTGACCTGGTTAGTTGAACACTTCCCCTCCGAAGCCTTAAAATGCTAGGAATAGCTTATCTTCTATAGATGTGATTTGCTAACGCGTTCTGTAGCAGCTGACATCTTCAGAGGCTGTTTTCTATATAAACTGTGCAGCTCTTGAAATTAGTATTAATTTAAATACAGCTTTTCTTTTTTATGCACATCAGTCATTTGTTGCTGAGGGCAGTTTGATGCAGCTGAACAAAGTGAAGTGGTTCAGCTAAATACTTTCAACTTCTAACTGCAGAGTTTTCAAATTAAAGTTGTGATGTGATCTACTTTTTGGTTGTTTTATTTAATAGTAGCTGGCAGTGACTGAAGAGCACCGTGGATGTCAGGCATGGTGGCTCTCAAACAGGGAAGCTGGGACATGGAGCTGGTGTGCCCCCCATGCAGTCACCTGCCCCAGCCAGGAGCAGAGCAGAGTGCTCAGCCCATGAAAAAGAAGAAGAAAGCAGCATCAATGTGAATTTTAGCAAGCATTTAACACGAAGATTGAGCAATTTAATCACTTACAGATTTGAAGCAGTCACTGTCTAAATAAGTATTTGGATTCTTTAGAGTTTTGCTGCTAATGCTAGAAACGAAAATGAAAACTAGCTCTATGCTTTTGAATGAAGCAGCTTTCTGTGTCCCCGAAGTGTGTTCTCAATTTATTAATTAGTGCGCTGCTATGCATATGGCTACGTTGACCTTGTAAGTGTGTGAAAGTATCTTTATGTGACCCATGGGGTTTCTTGCTGGGGTGCTGTTTCTTGAGGAAGGCAGCAGTAGGTTGTTTGTTTGTTTTTTTCTGGAGGTTTTTGATTCTGGAGATGCTTCTTAATTAGATACAAAGGTGTAGTCAGGATCATTAAGACTCTTAACCCTTCTCCTGCTTACATGTTTCACTTGCTCCATTAGGTTTCTCTCAGGTGCAGTGTGAAGGGGCATAAAGTTGACTGGAGCCAAATGTGTTGCTCTCGGGTCCTGTAACTGTGGTATGTGAAACGTTAGAGGGTAGAAAAAGTAAAGATCTCTGAGCTATGCAAGCAGTCTTAGACTGCCTCAGAAGAGAGAGTAGCTTCAATAACAGATACGTAAGAAAAACCTGAAATGTTTTCTTATCTCTCTTCTGCTCCTTCCCTTTTCCTGAGGTAGCGGTGATGCAGTCCTGGTACGCTGAGTTTCTGAAAAAGAGATGCAGATGAATTCAAACATGAAAGCTTGGGGTTGCATCATTAGGAGGAAGCCTAGATGAATTTCAGAGCTCAGTAGTAGTTTCACATGACCTTGTTGCAAGACTTTGGAGTTTCAGCTCAGCTGAACACAGAATGGGCAGAATTAGCAGAAGTGGAACAGGTTGCCATTGGACCAGCCTGCACTGGACGCTGTTCTGCTCACCATCTGCAAACTGCATTGTTTCAGAAGGGCCAGCTGGAGAGTGATGGTGGAAGGGACAGCTGTGTTAGGATTTGGAGAGTGTTTTGTGGGGAACTCTGCAAACTTCAGCCTCAACTGCTCTGAAGCTCCGATGCGCACCAAGTGTTTGGCAAGGGTGAGCTCTGCACAGGTACCTGCTGTCCATAATGATACCCAGTGCTCACAATGACAAGGGCCGCACGTTAATTCCATCCCATCTCTTCCCAGCTGTCACTCACTGCCTCTGGTGACATGATTCTCAAGCACTCTGCCTGCTGTATGTCCTGCTGTATCTCGGGGCAGGGGTTTGTGTTCTGTGGCCCTTTTCTTTGAGCAGTGTTTCTCCTTGTTTCAAGCTTTGCAGATTTCTGCCCAACGCAGTAATGACCAGAGCCTGTGCAAGGTAAATGGTAGTTGGCTAACTAACTTTCATTGTTTAAGACAATTCAAGCAAATAAAATCTATTCATTTATTGCAACTCAGCTGCTCATAGTGAAACCTTGAGGAGATGCATCAAAATCCAGTGTCAAAAGTTGTTCTGGTAAGGAAAAAACAACTTTGCTACTGTCACCTGCAGCTGGTGCCTGTGAGCTCTATTCTGGCTGTCTTTCTATGTGTGTAAGTTGGCAGGCAGGTTGGAAGCTGCTGACACTGTTGGAGTTTTCCCTTCCCTATTAAATTGATAGTAGAAAAAAAAAAAGTACTTGTGGCTCAATCATCACCCCTGAGCATCCTGCTGTCCACCTCTTCTCTACATCACTGTATGTGGGCAGCACACCCAGGGCAGAGGCACAGCCAGGGCATGTGTGATCCAGTGAGCCTGGGATAGCTGAGCAGCTCTTTAAGTGTCTTAACTGGCACACAGCAGTCCTGATTTGAGCTAGAGACTGTTCTGTGTTCTTCCATCAGGAGGTGAACTCTGTGCAGACAGGCTTTGCTGTTTGGTTGTATCATGGGGTACTTTAAGATTGCTGAAGATCTGTCGTGTATGCAAGTGGCAAATGGCATGTGGTGCTATCTTTCTTTAAAAATGTATTTGTTAAAAATCAGTTCTTTGCACGGGTTATGTTTTGGTGACCATCTTGGGGAAGAAGTTGAGTCCTGTCTATGATCCTTGAGAGCAACTTCATTCCCACAAGGTACAGAGTAGGCTGTTTTGTTCAAGCATTTTTTGACCTAGTGACATTCTGGGTAGCTTCTGAAATGGGGATTTTTGCAGCATTTAAGTCCTTTCAAAGTAACTTTGAGGGAACCCTGTAAAAATTATTCATGAAAAGCATCATACCACCCTTGTGCAGCTAAAACAATGGGCTCTGTGGGGACTTGTGCAAGATCTTGAGCCTGGTTGAGTGCATTCTGCCCCCAGCAAATGAGAACATCCTGACTGCAGAGAGCTGGTTGCTCTTCAGCTTTGGGGCACAAACTGAGTGGAACAGAAACCTGAAGAGATCAATTTCTGCTCAAGGATCGCCAGCTCTACGTGGGTATGGATCCAGGAACTGGAAGGAGCTCAGTCTTTGTCAGATTGGTTACAACAGACAGCAAAGGTCTCTCTTGTCTTTTCTGCGGAGAGATGCAGGGCTTTGCACAGACCGAGCATGCTTCTGAGAGCAAAAAGGCCCAAAGACACAAACCCAAGTGTCTTGAAGAAATGTCTGCACAACTGGGAGAGAATAAAACTCTGCTTTCACAAGTAATTTGTGCATGGCTTCCACTTACCACAGCTGGCTTCTCTTGCTTTCCCCTCCCTACTTTCAACTCTCTGCCTTGTTCCAGATGAAGTTTCTATTGGGTTAATAGGTGTGAGGGACTTATCTCAGCGTTCCCCTGGCATTTGGCTGGTAACAGAGCAAGACAGAGTTAACACCCTCATCTTTTCCTGTTTCTGGAGGGTTAAAATGCCACACGCTGAGCTATCCCTATCCTAGGGGCACCATATACAGCAAACACTTCAAAAGCATCTGATCCATTGTGCTGAAAATGAGATGTTACAGTCTTAGCAGTTCTGCTTGTGAAGCCACAGAACGGTACTTGTACTTGTAAATTTGCCTTTTATCTTTTAAAAATTGTATTCACAGCTGTGTCCTGTGCATTGTTAAGCCTTCAATCACAGACCTGGAGTCAGGAGCTTAGTCCCACTTCTGGGTCTCCCTGCCCAGGGACTGTAGAGAAAGTCTCTACTTCAGAAAGCCTTTTTTACACGCTCCTGTGGAAATGCATATTAAGGGTTAAGGTGATACCTTGTGCTGCATAGTAGCTGTCTGTAACTATATTCCCTTGATTGTGCATTTAGAGTATGGTCGCAGGAAAAAGAGTGAGTGAGCTGGGGATCTTCTTGCTAGTGCTGCCATGAAATTCAGTCATTGCTTACACGTGACTGCCTGTACTTGGCCTAGGAATAGGCTGGAGTCTTGCAGTACACGTGGCTATGTTAAGAATACTATACAGCTGGGCATACAGCTTAATGTGGTAACCATACTAGGAAAGAGATAAGAGTCCCTGGTTATCAATTAGGCAGTAGTACAGGGTGTGATGTCATGAAAGTCCTGAAGAGATACAGAGGATGCTGTAATCTGCAGCCAGCAGCGCAGCATGTGTTAACAGCAGCATGATGTCATCTTCTGAAAGCCTCTGAGACCGTTGCAAACAAACGCTGGCATGGCCACAGGGGAAGAGGTCCAAGGCACACTGTCTCAGGATTTGTTGAAGAAGCTGCAATCTGCTTATTTGCACGCATATGAAAACCAAGGGCTGGTACCAGCAAACCACAGCGCTGCAGTGGCGGTGTACAGATGAGCAGGATCACCTGCTTGGGCAGCTGGCACCTGCTGGACAGAGTGAGGAGGTGCAGGGCTGAACGTGAGCTGAACAAGAAGGCGGAGCAGCTGGCTGGCCAAGGAGCTCTGGGCAGATGAAGCTCTGGAACATCCCTACCCAAGCAGGTGAAGGTGCCGTTGAAGACATGGTTGTTTGCTACAGGACCTAACCTAGCTACATGCATGTTAGGTTTTCTGCTAGACACTCATCTGTGGGTGCCTTCTTAGCTGTTCAGGTAAGTATCACAGTGTCATCTGCAGTTGTTGGTTGCCTATGGCATGTTGCTCTTCTGCTGTTTCTTGCTATATAGCAGTATTCTGGGGAGAGAGGATATGATGAGCAAAGGTCTCTCTTGTGTTAGCACTGCCTGTATTGTTCCTCACTCCAATTAGTGTGTTGAGTAGCTTGCACGTTGTGATGTGTACAGTAGTAAGGTTGACCACTTGCAACTTCTGCAAGTTGGGTTTTCCTGTCTTTGCAGCTAAACACAAGCTAGCTCAGGGCACTTATTACACTTATTACCTTCTGTCTCTCCAAACAGGTTCATGCTATTGCCCTTAGTTCCAACTGTTCGTCTACATCCATGCTATTACATAGACTGCAGTGTGACACAGCCAGATTGGTTCAGACCAGTTGAAGCCTACTCATCTGGCTCAGGCTTATAGCAAGACTCAGGAAGGGTGCTTACATCATCAAGGGCTGATTCTGTGTTTTGGTGACACAGTATGAGGAAAGAGACAGGTAAAATTACAGTCTCGCTGTGCACTGTCAGGGTGTTCATGGGAAGTTGGGTAGACGTTTGGAGAGTGACTCGGAGTGGAATTTTCATTTCAAATTTTGAAGACTTCTGAAAACAAATAGGTGTGTAATCCTCTCATGGTAGCGAGCTGTTCTGTGTGGAATGTAGCTTTCCTAAGGTCACCTTTTGCTTCTCTCCTGCATACTGGGCACAGCAAGGAGAAGAGTGTTGCAATTCTGAATCAAAACCGAAGTTTTCTGAAGGAGAGGAAACATCAGTCTTGCTGTAGAAGGTGCAGATTATAAGTAGAATCCAGTTGGCCACCATACTAGAAAGGTCACCAGTTTTATACCACCATATTGAAGAGTTTTTCTTTTACACACATGACTATTTCCTGCTCCCCTTCCAATCTCTCTACACTGGAGGAAGCTTTGCCTTGTTCCCCATTCACTGTTTCTCCATCCTGCCCTTGGGTGGGATGGAAGGGGTGTTCCTCCTTTATGAGGCGAGGACAAATGATGCTTTTCCCTGTTGGGGCTCAGGTACTGCTTCACTTCATGCTTTGGTGTGCATAGCTTAGAGCTGTGGCTGACACCGAGTGCAGTGCTGTGCTGGCTGCAGGCTGCGAGCATTACCTCTCATGCACTCCCTCCTGCTTTGCTTCATCTTTCTCCTTGTGCTCTCGCCAACTTCCTCTTCTGGCCTTTTGCAAAGAGAGTAACACCAAAAGCACCCTGCATGGGCAACAGCCTCAAAGGGGGAGGGAGGATTGCTGCTCTTGTGCTTGGGTGGGCACTGACCCGCAAAGATAACAGGGCAGGCGAAGGGCTCTGCAGGCTGCTGAGCAAGGCCACAGACAGATAGGCGTGGGGTGCAGCTGCTGGGGTTGGGGTGGAGCCTTTCACTTCGCTTTTTTCTTTTTTCTTTTGTTTTTTTTAAACTTTTTGGCGGGAGCTCTGTGTGCCTATGAAACATGGCTGAGACAACTGAGTGTGTGCGCACCTGGAACGAGCTTGCTGTAGGACCCCGATAGTTACGTTCTGTTACAGTAACGAGATATGCATATGTGCCTTTAAAACTGCTTTCCTGCTGTCTGTATTTTAAAGAAAGTGGATTTTTTTTTCTGTTTGTTTTCAGTTTTTGGTCGAATCGATGTATGGGGAATCTGGAGCATTTGACTTGTTTTTTAGTTTTTTCTAGCCAGCTTAAAATTCTTCTGGAGGAGCTTTATGTAGTCATTCCCTATCATCATTCTTCTAGGAAAATTGTGGAGTCTTGGAAAACGTATTTCCTGTCTAACTCTGGTCCTCCTACTCAATGATTCACTTGTACTCTCGTGTTGCTTTGGGCTGACTTCCCTATTGACTTGAGTGCCTGGGATTTAATTAGAAATCTAGGGATGTTATTTGGAACTATAAAACTACATAGGATTCTTCTCTGTGCAGCAGGAATACAGTAATTTAAAATATATATATATATATATATATACATATTAACTGTCCTCAGTGTGACCTGAATAGTTGCTTCACGTTTCCATATACACCCTTTTTGCAAACTTCCCTTAATCCCATCCTCCCAGCAAACAGCAGCACCCCGTCCTTTTACAGACCTCTAAACAAACCCCAGAGCTGGAGGCTTCTCTGGCTGCCTGGTGCAGGAGGGCTCTGCAGGGCATGCAGAGAGGTGTGCTGTTCTGCTGTTCCAGGTGTTTGTATGTGGGGACAAAATGACCCCCAGAAATTCTTCATCGATGTGAAAATGTCTGAGTATTCTCCCAGTGGGTGGAACCTTCCTGTGGAGTCACAGAGAGCCCAGAAAAGCCCATTTCATGTTTGCTGCTAATGGTCTTGAGTCCTGTAAGGCTGCCCTGGCACTAGGGTGAAAAACAGCAGCCTTGTTCAGGGTGGGGCACGTTCAGCTTCTCTATTGCATGAATGCTGCTGTTCAGTGTCCGTTGGAGATAGCACCTGCAAAAAGAGTGGGGATCAGCTTTTCAGACAAAAGCAAACACAACCATCCCTTACCAAGCAGTCCTGTGCTGCTCAGGACTGTGGGACATTATCTCCACCCCTCCCATTGAGCTGCTTGCTGCATCAGGGCAGGGGAGATAAGAGACAAAGAGGCTGCAGCAGCAGCAATGCTCACCAAACCTCCCCTTCCAGCATCACCTGCAGCACTCCTTGCAGTTCCCCAGCATTTAGGTGCCACCATGGAGCACATCTCCCCCTAAAGCCTGAGGGAGAAGGGATGCAGGTGGGCTCTGACTGCCTGGGTTAGGATTGGCAGAGCCCGCATTTGGGTTTTGAGGACAGACACTGATCTCTCCATGCTTCTTCAGTAACCCTTGCATGTAGAAAGAAGCTGTTTTAATAAACGAGGACACGTTATTATGTGCATAATGTGTATACTGTGTCAGGGTGGTAGCTTCATTTAAAAATATTTTTTCTTTTTTTTTTTTTTTACAATGATTATTGCTTACATTTGCAAAAAATAGTTCTAACAACCAAATCTTTCAAGCCAGGATTAATGTTTTTGAACTGGTTGCGCTTTTTGCAGAACAATACAGAGGTGAACAGTTGAAGCAAAGCTAAATATTTGTGTTTTTGAAACACTGCTTAACTGGCATGCTAGCAAAATTAGGGATCAGGCACAGAAAATAACCTTTTGCATACTTGCCAACCCAATGGAAGAAGTTTCATTTTTTGCCTGAGCTGCGTTGTCCTTTGCTTGTGAGTGAACTCTTTATCCTCCATACAGAGCTGCTTATGTGCATTTTGCATTGCTCTCTTTCCAGGTTAAAGAACTTGTTCTTGACAACTGTAGGTCATACGAAGGCAAAATTGAAGGCCTCACAGATGAGTTCGAAGAGCTGGAATTCTTGAGTACAATCAACGTAGGCTTAACCTCAGTTGCAAACTTACCAAAGTTAAACAAACTTAAGAAGGTAAATATATCCTTTCTCCTCCTCTCTGTAATATGCTGAATGTAAAATGGTTGTCTGCATAAAAATGTGATTTATGACTGACCAAGCTGCTTTGTGATACATGTTTGCACTAGAAACTCAAGGTGTTTTTGTGCCTTTTAGCTCGAACTAAGCGACAACAGAGTCTCAGGAGGACTGGAAGTGTTGGCAGAAAAGTGTCCAAACCTCACGCATCTAAATCTAAGTGGCAACAAAATAAAAGATCTTGGTACAATAGAACCTCTGGTAAGTCAGTGGATAGAGCAAAATAAAAACTAATTTTGTGAAGAGAAGGGGCAAAGCGCTGGCTTGGCAGAGACAACGCTCTGGATTTTGACATTCTGCATCCACTTTCAATTGAATGTCTTCAGCCCCGGTGCTTATCTCTGCAGCCTGGTGGCCCTTGCAATCGGGCTGACACCTGCAGTGCTCCGTCGGTGCCATCCGAGCAGCCGGAGCCGGGCGTCCCCGCGGGGAGCGTGAGCCGCTGCTCCCCCCTAGCGGCCAGCGCTCCGCCCGGAGCAGCCCGGGGCTGTCCCGCCTTCGGGCGGTGTGGGACAGCCCCGTGCCGGGGATGGTGTCACCTATGGGATGCCTTGAGAAGCAAAGCAGTGCTGTGCCGTGATGACTCGAGAGGAGGGAGTGAGCAAGAGGCAGCTCTTCGAGCTGAATTTCCAGCTCCTCCCTGCTGGTTTCCATCATTGTCCCTTGCTCACTGCTGATATATGCTCCTTATTTCAGTGCTGAGTTCAGGTTTATCAGGTTGCTGTTCCCAAAACCATTCAACTGTTGATTCTAATAGTGCTTTTTAAACCAAAAATTAGGAAATAGTACTGTGTGCCCTTTATTATCCAGAAATGAAGACTTTCAACTCATGCCCACTTCCCAAATACTTGCTCCTAAATGTCTTGAAGAGCATTTTTCAAATGAGTCCTTGGCTCTCCTTCCCTCCAGCAGGAGGGGAAAGCAGAGCAGTAAACTCATATAGCAAACAGATGAGAGAGGATTATAACTACTCCCAGTTTCAGACTCGTTTTCTTGATATCACCATTGCTGTACATGCTAAACTCTGGAAGAGGGATATTTCATAAGACTTGACACAAATCCTTAACTGCTCTGCTTGCACTTTTATTGTTAGTACTTTGAAGCGCTGCTGGCAATGCAGACCCCTTATTCAAAACAAAACAAAAAAAATTCCCTTTTGGATTTCTAAGTCCTTTTCTCATTCTTCCAAAATCAAAGGTACAATCATCAAAATTTTAAAAATCTCTTCTAGTAAAGTTCTTGTGTCTAAAGAATAGTTTGTTTCCTTTTCCATTGTGAATAGTAGTCCTTCTAGGATAACTCCCTGCTTTGCTAGTTATTCTTAACTTGGCCCCTCACAACACATGTGATTTTTGTACCATTACATCTTTCCAAATCTCAGTCTTCCATTTCCAAGGTGTTTAACTTAAGAGAGTCTTTTCCACTCACAGATACTGCAGCAGCACTGCCCAGGCACTGCAGATTTCTGTTCTGCCCCAGTTTGGTAGGCAGAGGCTGAAATGACTCCTTTTGTCCCGAGAAGCTCTTGAACACATTAACCAGCTCTTGTTAAAGTGTCTGTCCTGTAGAGTTTTATTGTAACACCGAACTTCAGAGACTTTTCTTTCCTTGCAGAAAAAGTTAGAGAACCTGAAGAGTTTAGATCTTTTCAATTGCGAGGTAACCAACTTGAATGATTATAGAGAAAACGTATTCAAGCTCCTCCCACAACTCACATACCTCGATGGCTACGATCGGGATGACAAAGAAGCACCAGACTCTGATGCAGAGGGCTACGTGGAGGGCTTAGACGATGAGGAGGAAGATGAAGATGGTATGTGAATTGTGCTACTTAGTGTGTGTAAGTTAAAAGAGCAATATGCTGCCTAGTACATATTGCTTCCAGCTCTGACTTGTTGGCAAGAGAAGGGTGTTCTCAGCAGCTTCTTCCTGACTGATGTAAAGGAGAAGTACCTCAGTGTCCTCTGAAGGAAAGAGGGGAAAGGAGGTGGTCAGGGCCTGAAAGAACAACTTTCTCAGTCTTATCTCTAGTGAAAGATCGGGATGACAAAGAAGCACCGGACTCTGATGCAGAGGGCTACGTGGAGGGCTTGGACGACGAGGAGGAAGATGAAGACGGTATGTGAATTGTGCTGCTTGGTGCACCTAAGTTGGAAGATTGATATGCTGTGTGGTATGTTTTGCTTCCAGCTCTGGCTTATTGGCAAGAGAAAGGTGTTCTCAGCAGCTCCTAGCTGACTGATGTAAAAAATAAGTACTTCAGTTCTAGCAAGGGGAATGGAGATGGGCAGGGCCTGAGAGAGCTTTTTTCTCAAGCTTATTTCAACTGAAAGACGGGGAATGAAAGGCTATAGACTAAAGGGGTCAGAAGGAAGAAGACAAGCAGTAAGGACACCAGAACAGTTAAGGGAACAGTAAACATCAGGGGATGAGTATGTAAGAGAGAAACATAAGAAAAGATGAGATGCACACCCTTCAGTTTTCCAGGAGCCATACAGTCAGGGAAGTGTGTGTGGTTGCATAGACCCTGGCAGAGAAGGGCAGAGCAGGAAACCAGAGTGGGCCTAGAAAAGAGTAGTTGAGTCAAGGGATCAAGTAGAGAAGCTAAAGCATTGCTGGGAGGTTATGGCTCGTCTTAGATGACGAACTGAACTGATTGGGATCAGGCAAAAGAATGGAGAATGTATGTATTGAAGCTTGCCTGGGGCAAGCTCTGTGAAAGGCACTAACGAAGCAGCAAGCAACTTGTTAATAATAGGAAAATGAACTGTGGGTTCCACTGTGCTGTAGGTGCCGTTCTGCCTCCCTAGCAGACTGCACTCAGAGGCATCAGTGTGCTGGTTGGATGAGTACCAGGCTGACTTTGGGGAATTTGCTAGACTCTTCAAACCCAGCTGCACAGCAAAAGCAGAATAGCTGGACTTGCACTTTTCCCTTGAGTGCTGAATGTGAGCCCTGGTGAAAGGGGTGAGAGCTGCAGCAATGTCAGGCAGACTGGTGCATTCATCCAGCAGCACAGAGTTTCAGCAAGGACAGGTTCTCTTCATCAGAGCACAAGTCTGAGCCTGTGTTGAAATGCATGAGAAAGCTCCCAAAACACCATTCCTGCAGCATGAGAAACGTTCTTGGCTTGTTGCTTGGGCTGGTTGCATTTAAGTATTTTCCTCTTGAAAACAAATTGCAAATTCGTATGGTGGATTGTGACCCCCTTTGTATTGCTGCATGAAAGCAAGGTGCTTCCCCTAGGGAGAGTTCCCACTGCACAGTTGGCTTGTAAAAAGTTCTATCCCATTCCTGTTGGAAAAAGATGGACACTTGCAGTTGAAAAGCTGCAAAGTGTTCCACAGGCTCTAAAATACATTTCAATAGCGGGAACTGGAGCACCTGAAGCAGTCCTGAGGCTGCTGTGACTTGCTGTCAAATGTCCTGCAGCCCTGGAGCAGCTCCATCCATGGAGACAGCTGCCACACTACCTTGTTGCTTGGCTAAAGAGGAACAGAACTGTGCCTGTGCCTGTCCCTGTCCAGCAGCAGGAGAGCTTTTGATTCTGTACTGCATTTAAACAATGCTTTGTTTGCTCCTTGTGCCTCAATTAGAGGTCCTATATCTTATGGCAGTGTTGAAAAAATAAATTTTAAATGTCTGAGTAATTAATCTTGTTTAACTATATAGAAGAGGAGTATGATGATGATGCTCAGGTAGTAGAAGATGAAGAGGATGAGGAGGAAGAAGAGGAAGGAGAAGAAGAGGACGTAAGCGGAGAAGAAGAGGTAAGGGCTTATGCACCTAATAATGGTATGAAGTGAACATTCCATAACTGGGAATAGCTGGGCATGAAATGGACGGAATGTTGCAGGGTTTTTCCATAAAGCAATTGCATGCTTTGTTTTCACCTGAGAAGCATCACAGTGAGGGTGTCTTTGAGGACTGCCTGTCTGTGAGCCAACTGCCATCTAGTGACCACTGACATGAAATCATTCTGGTTTTGCTGATGTCAAAAGTACTATCAGAAATGTCTGTGGACCTAGCATATGGGGCCTCTGAAGGGCTGGGTTTACGGACAGGAGTGGGGCATGAGTTACTGATCCTATGATCTTAGACCAAGGTTCTTCTCTGTATGTGTGCCTTGTGATTCTTCAGGATGCTTGAATTCTTAGCGTAGTCCTGCTGCTGTGTGTAGGGCGTGACAAACTGGTCACGTTCTGCTCAGACTTTACTGTTAACAGAACCGCTGGGAATGGGGCTGAAATTTGTCTGTGGGAGGCTAGCTACTCAGAATCTGCAGGCATCTGTCCATGTTGTAACTCTCCTTACCCTTCGAATGTGTGCCTTCTCCTACTGAGCAATCATAAGTAGCAGTCATCAAGTTTTACTAAACTCAGGGCATCGTAACAAAATTTGCAGCTACTTATCATCTGAAGTATGAAACCACTTACTTGCTGAAGAGTTGAAGCTAGAAGTGGTGCTATGATTTTCTGCAATGAAACTTGGGCCAGAGTCCAGATATGCTGCAGCAAAAAACTTCCAACAACTGCACTTATATAAGTGTGTGGGAAGTGTCTGCCTTTTGTTTGGTTTTTAAGATGCTTCAAGGACTTTCTGTCTGGATATTGCCAAATTGTGAAAGGTCTGAGCTGAAACCAACTTCCTTACCTATTTTTGATGTTGTTTTTCCAGGAGGATGAGGAAGGCTATAACGATGGTGACGTAGATGATGATGAAGATGAAGAAGAACCCGGTATGGCAGTAATCCACTTTTTCCTTGAGATTAAAAAATATATGTGTATATATATAAACTTTCTAAAAAGCAGGCTTGTGTTTTCATTCCTGCTCCTTTGGCCAATTGCCAGTAGAGCAGAACTTACTGAACTTGCCCAGCATCTCAGCCACTTGTGAAAGCTCTCATATCACTCAAGTTGTGTTTTATTTTTTTAGATGAAGAACGGGGACAGAAGAGGAAACGAGAACCCGAAGACGAAGGAGATGAAGATGACTAAACTGAATAACCTATTTTGAAAATTTCCTATTGTGATTTGACTGTTTTTACCCTGTATTTCCCCTCCCCACACCCCCAAACTTTTTTCTTTTTTTTTTTCTTTTTTTTTTTTTTTTTTCCTGATTGTAATGTTGCTGTGGGAATGAGAGGGAGAAGCAGACTGGGTGGGCAAGGGAATAAAATACTATTTTTACTGCCACTCCTCCTCCTATTCATTTAATATATTTTTTTTCTTTTTATCCCTCTTTTAGTCCCTGTAACTGCAATAGTAAGTATAAACCAAGTGGTAATTTGTTTCTTATTATTGGAGTGGATAGTTTGACATCCCTAAAGGAAAAAAAGTTTTAAAATCAGTGGATGATACCCCAAATACACATGCTTTGTTCTGAGACAGCTGGATATCTTTGGTTGTTGAAGTTTTCCACCTCTGCCAGTCACAAAATACATTGTAAGCATTTTTGGGGGGTGCTCCTAATCTAGGCAAAGCATCCCTCTGCAGCAACAGGTGTGAGAATGGCATATTGATAAAGTGATTTCTTTGTTGCCTGTCCGTGAATGACTGCCATTTTCAGCCATTGCTTTCCCTGCTTTTGTAGGTACCTTTTCTTTTGCTGTTTGTAAATAGTGACCAAATGTTTCTGGGGGGTTTTTTGGGGTGTTCCTTTGGATCTGGTTTGTGGGGTGAATTTGCAGTCCCCTCCCTCCCCCTGTGTGTTGTGTTCTTTTTTCCCTTCTGTTTTTTGGTTGTTTTTTTTTTTTGTTTGTTTGTTTGTTTATGGCTAGGGTACAGCCAATACACTGAAAATGGCAGGCATTTAAATATATATATATAAATATATATAAAAAGTGTTCCTAATTCCTGAGTTACTAGTGAAATGACTTTGACAATTGTAATAAAAAAAATGTTTCAACCCTTTTAAATAAGGTGTGTACTATTTTGGTCTGTAATATATAACACCTAGTCAATTTTAAGTGATGAGAAACTACTTCCACTTGTGCTATATACTTGGAAAATTTTTACAAACCTAAATACAGGAGGCAGTACAGCATGTAGGGTAGAAAGTTTCTTTTCATACACTCAAGCACGAGATACTAATACGAAATTGTATTTTCTTACCTAGTGGAAGTCAGTAAAATGACTGAAAATACCTAGTGAATGTACAGTTTTACTTTCATATCCCTCTTTAAAATAGCTTTAGAAGTGACTTGTATTTCCTAGTCAATATTTCATCTGTATAAATACATTTGCAACAGTTTTTTTGTTTTTTTTTTTTTTTCCCCAGAAGAGCCAAACTTTGAGTTTTATGTCTGTTTGTCATTGATGAATTTCAATAAATCTTTTTATACAATTTTTTTCTGTGGCTTATTTGAGTAAAATGTGCCACTGGGAATGAATTGCATACCTTTTTCAAAAGGCATTCAGTAAGTTATTCTGGTAAATGCCCTGATATTTTTAGTAGCTTGATGATATGTTTTGCTCTACAGAACTGTTAGCCACAGTTGGGTGAAACCAAGGGAGAGGTTCTGACTTCACTGTAAATAATAGCATGCCGTTTTTCTTTCAGAACAAGCGGGTTTTTTCAGTGTGAGCAACGTGATTAGTGCAGTCCGGCGCGTTCGTTTCTGCTGTCTGTTTAATCCTACCCCTGTTTATCCCGGCCCAGAAGAAAGAACTCTTGGTTTCCCTCGTCCAAGTGAGGCTCTGTGTGTGCCCCAGGTTAGTGTATCTGGGGCCTGAGGAACATCACTCATTCTTACCCAAAGCCATCCTGCTGCTCCTCTCAGCCAGTCCTCAGCTAAGCCTCTGCATTTTCCTCTTTGAAAGAGTTGTTTGAGAGGTGAACGGCAGAGCAGGCAGAGCAGGCTGTGTATTTTGAGCACTTCAGCACGTCTTTATGTGCCATGCAAGAGGAGAGTGAGGAGCTGCAGAAGATCCTTCATTGGATCTCTTTGAAAAAATCTTTTTATTGTAACAGGCAGGCTGGTGGTGGTGTTGGGTTGGGGTTTTGTTTGTGGGCTTTTTTGGCTGTTTGTTTTGGAGAAGCAGGCAAACTGTTGCTCCCACCCCAGCCGGGGTCTGCTGCTGCAAAGCCAGAGCCATAGCCTGGCCAAGCAGGGTCATAGTCCTGCAAAGCAAACAGCAGCAACCAGTAGCAAAGACAAACTGAAGAGCTCAGAAGCTCCAACCCAAACAGAGCCTTTGTGTCATTGAACCAGCTTCAAATTCAAAGGTTTCAGGTGAGCTTTGTACTGGCAAGCTTGGCCTCTAAGCATTTTTCCAAAGATGAAGTTTTCACTCAAGCTATTCAAAGGATTCAGCAGCAGCTGGACCTGACCCTTCCTCCAGAACGAGCCAGAGACTTGGAAACGAGCACACTGCATCCCTGTGCCCCTTTGCATGCAGAAGGTGCAGCAACACAGCTTCACATGGCAGTGCTGAAGTGACATTTGTTTTAACCTTCGTCACCCATGGGCTCCAGCGAGCCACCACTGCCTTGCAAAGCAGCTCTTCCTTTCATCTGGGAAACGCGCAGACACTCCTAAGCTCTTCCCTTTCATAAGCAGTGACTGACCCAGGTGTCAATTAAGTGACACTTCTCTTTGTACTGCTGATTATCTCAAAGCTTACTTTGAAATTAATGAGGTTTCCCAAAGAGAAGTGCAGCAGTGAGCCTGCTGCTTCGCAGGGCCACTGTTTGCTGCCTGCCTGCTGAAGCAGAGCCCTGTGCATGGTTTAGCACTGCTGATACACTGACCGCAGGTAGGAAGCGGGATCTTGGTTGCATCTCTGTGCTGGGAGGGGGGTGCTGCAAGGCTTTGCTGCCATCACTGAGAGCAAAACTGAGCTTTGCTTAATGTGGCTGATTTCCTAATTATTTCTCTAAGTGTG
The DNA here is from genome assembly GCA_028571105.1 of Tragopan temminckii. Taxonomy (NCBI): domain Eukaryota; kingdom Metazoa; phylum Chordata; class Aves; order Galliformes; family Phasianidae; genus Tragopan; species Tragopan temminckii. The sequence goes on along the minus strand of JAOWBP010004028.1, from coordinate 16,755,304 downwards.
GCATTGACGTGCTGCATGCCAAGGGTTTGTTTCCCAAGTGGCTAGAGATACCAACTTGCAGCCTCCTCGTGGGGTACAAAAACTGCCCAGAGCCTGGCGTTTGGTAACAGATCAGCAGGAAAGCCCAAGAAAAAGTAAAAATAAATAATAGATGGGTTCAGCTCATTCAAATGCCTGTTTTCCTCAGCTTGGCCATTCCCACTTTCTCCCGAATGTTTGAGCTGCAGAATGGCATCGTGCTCCTTTTCTGCTATCAGTTGTTTGTTGACACTGCTGCTTTCACTCCTTCCCGGAGCCAACAAAAACCCGGTGGAGAATTTCTGGCGAGGCTTTAACAATCTTCTGTTTGGAGTTTCTGTTTTTCTGTTACGATTGGAAGCTGTACCAGTGCAAAACGTGCACGGAGAATGGAAGCATCAGCAGAGGGAGAACCAGCTAAGCTCTTCGAACATCCCTCCTGTGAGAAAACCACCACCTTTACTTCTAACACCTTCCTGGAGCACCTCTGCTATAATTGTAATTCTGCTGCGATGCAGCCCGAGCTGCGCTCAGAAGCTCAGTGCTGCCGGGCAATATTGCAGGGGATGGAATGTTCCCATGCTGAGCCCTGGCTGTGTTTGAAAGCCTCCTCGCAGGGGATCTTGCTTTGGGTCAAAAAGCAGCAGTGCGTCGTTTTAAAAATGTGGGTTTTTCTTTTTTCTTTTTTTTTTTTTTTCTTTCTAGCTATGAGAAATCTGAGCTCCCGAGGGCAGACCTGAGCACATGGCTGCAGCCACGGAGCCTCAGGGTGGTGGGGAAGGGAGGGCCAGCAGCACCCTCAGATCACTGTTGGGAAACCACTGATCTAACTGACAGACAAAAACACAGGGGCTCTTCTTCTCTTAATTTGCTTGATTTTCGCTTTCAAAAAGCAGTTCTTCTGTAGTCTGTAAGTTAAAGGGCTTTAATCACCGGAGATCCTTTCCAGCAGGCACTCGCTCCGAAGATGCTGGAACCAATAATGCAAAGGATGGGAAATACCACGCGGCCAAGCCAAGCATTTGCCTCCAACAGAGCACAACCTCCAGGAAGCAGAAAGTAGGTCAGGGTGATAAGGCTGAGCACGGATGGGGAAAGCAGAGCAGGAAGGAAACATCCCTGGCTAGGGCTGTGCTGGGAAGGGGCCGTCTGCTGCTGCTGGTGGCTGAGTTCTGTAATCCTTTCTCCTTCTAACCCACTGTCCCTGAAGCTGAATGAATGAACGACGGGCCCTCTGGATTTGTGTGGGGAGAGCCTGGAAAATCCTGCAGCTAAATCAGGTGTTGTTTCAGAATTGCTGAGGTTGCAAAAGGTCCTGGAGATGCTGTGCATCCCAGGAAGCAAGGGAAGCATCTTTAGGCTTTAAGCAAATTGTAACACTTGCAAGAGAAATGGAAAAAATAGCTGGGAGCTTTGTGTCATGGATATTATTTAGACCCTGGTAAAGCACTGCAGTCTGCCCAGAAGACCTGAAACACCCCCCCCACCCCAGAAGCAGTGCAGAGCAGGCAGCTGGGATGTAGCCCAGTGCAGAAGCGGTCTCGTGGCCCCATACTGCAGGGACAAGGGGAGATTGGGTTGGTCCTTATGGTGAGCCATAAGGTTGGAGCAGCATAGGGAGCTCAGTGCTAAAACTGGATGGCTTGAGTTCCCCAAAATGG
>JAOWBP010004028.1:16740648-16753525 GCA_028571105.1 Tragopan temminckii | reverse complement strand
GCTTGAGTTCCCCAGAATGGGCCTTTCTGCTTTAAATAGCACCCAGATGGTGCGAGAGGAGATGTCAGGAAGAATTCAAGCTGTTACTGAGAGGAGGGAGCTGGAGGAAAAGGTGCAAGCGCAGGAGCAGCAATAGCCTCACCCAGGGTTTGCCCTAGAAACTGCAGAACCAGGGCTTGTCTGTCTGTGGGGCTTTAATGGGGCTGAGAGGAGCTGGGCAGGAGGAGACAGGGCGGGCACCCACATCCCCCCCTCAGTGCAGGCACCAGACCTGCTGGGTTTGTGCTGATGTGTGCGGATATGCTGATGGCCTCATTAATCATCCTCACCTGCAGTCATAATTGGGCTCATTTCACGTGGATTCCAGGGGCTTGGGAGAAACAATCCATCTTCCCATGCAAAAGGTGATTTAAAGAAATGCTAGCATGCTGCGTTTGGATAAGGGCACAGACGTGGATAACCCCACACAGGACCAGGATGGTGCTGGGGAAGAGATGGGATGGGTTGAATTTCTCATCCCTGCAAAGAAAAGCCCTTTGGGACCCATGCCCAGGGCTCTTGGTTGCTTGTGATTTGAAGAAAGAAACAGCCAGCAAGGTTTTGCTATCTTGAAAACATTTTATTTTGTCACTAGTCTGTGATAGCATAAATAATAGGCAATGACAGCACGTGGAACGTAAAGACGGGGAAGCGTCGGGTATGGGGCACAATGTAAATTAACAGGGAGAAACCATTGCACAGGTAGTGCTAGGCGACTCAGCGACTTGATTTAGTGAAAAGAGAGAGACTAGCAGTATTTGGTGTCTTTCTGTGCGCTAAAGGCCTAATTCACAACCTGTGATTGTACACGTGTGTGTGCTGTGCCCTCATGCCCCTGCCTGGGCACCCGCACTTGTCCGGGGGCAAAGGAGGAGGTCAGGTCCCTCTGTGGAGGGGAAGAAGCAAAAATCCCTCTCTGGTTAGGACATCCAGCTGTACTGCTCTCAATATTTTTCTTTCTTTTAAAGGAAGTGCCGCGCGACCACGCACATAAATACCATTTGCAGCTCCCGCGCTGTGCTAACCCAGTTCCAGTTTAGCAGCCGACGGAATCTCTGTCACATTTTGCATAGGAAAAAAATTAATAGCGAGGAGCCGCGGTGCCCTCCTGCCAGCTCCAGGGCAGCCGGTGCACCCAGCTCCCCTTTGTGCTGGAGCTGCAGCACGGCTGCATTGAGTGCAGGCGACGCAACGAGGACTTGTTTCCAGTTAGCAGTGGGCTCTTGGCAGGTCACTTGACTTCTGGCTCGTATTCTGTGTAAGTGGATACAATAAAATTAAAGAGCAAGTATAAACAAAGAGAGTTTATTTATAAAACGTCCCTGGAAGTTAATTATTCTTCGGGCTGTTGCGTAAATTCTTCAGCTCCAGCTGTAGCTGGCGGATCCGAATGTCTTTCTGCGAGAGCTCGTCCTTCAGCCGCCGGATCTCGTCCTGCTGCCGGAAGAACATCCGAAGGAGCTGCAAGGAGATGGGAGCGGAGCTGCAGCAGGGCTGCTGCATAATCTCCTGCTTTGCAACCCTTCAGTTTTGCAACCCTGTTTCTTTTGCAACTCCGCTGCTCTTGCAATGCGACGGCAGCAACGCACTTCCTCCTTGCTAGGATTGGATTTCCCTACCCTGTGCATGCACTCTGCAAGAAAGCCAGCTTTCTCTATGTTTCCCCAGCATTTCCCAGTGTTGCTCCAGGAGGATTTGATTAAAGAAAAATCAGGAGCATCACACTGCTCGTTTGGTTGCACCCACCAGGTTTAAAGCAGGGTGCTCCAGGCTGCACAGAATGCACAACTGTTTTGGGACTTGGAGCAGAGAGCTAGAGCGCAGCAGCTGGTTGGGCTGCAGACAAACCTCACCCCCCAGAAGGACCCAAAGGACCACCCTGGGGCCATGCTAACAGCACGGTGCTTCCCACCTCGTTCTCGGTGCGGGGCGGCACGTTCTCCAGCAGGTCAATGCCATTCACCACCACGCTCTTCTTCTCTCTCACTGGTGCCTTGAAGACGATTTTGGATGTTCTCTTGTAGCCCTCCTTCAGCGACATCAGGATGGGATCTGGGGGCAGAGCAGGGGATGAGCGGGAGCTGCTTTTGGGGCTCCCTCCACAGCCAGGGCTGAGCCACGGATGCCTGCAGGGCTGTGGGTCATTCCTTTACCTCTGTTCACCCCGCTCAGCCACTCGTCTGGTGTGAGGGCCGGTTCCGTGCCTGGGGTCATGGGGTAAATGTCCTCTTGGTACGTCTCTGACTACAGAACAGGGAAATAAAAGCACCAAGCTCCATAAAGGATCCCATCCATGCACTGCAATTGCTCCCTCCCTCCATCAGCGTGCAACAATGCAGCCACGTGGCAGCATCCAGGAAAAACAACAAACCGACGTTTGCTGTGCTGAGTCAAACCAGAAAGAAAGCATCCCAGGGCTGTGCGCTGAGCTCATGCTCTGCAAGGCAGCGATCCCAGGGCTGTGCAGGGCTGTACAGGACTTTCACCTTTGTCCCTGCCCACTGCCACACTGTGGAGGCCACAGGATGCATTTGGTCTACAGCAGGCAGAATAAATAAATGTCACCCATCAGGATAACAACAGAGCTGGAAAGTTCCCAAAGGACCCTGAGCTCTGCTCTGGGCTACAGCACTCAACTGAGGGCTGATGGATAGAGGGCTGATGGATGCTGAGCATTCGCCCAGCAAAAAGCAGCAGCAAAAAGCAGCAGCCAAGGGCAGAAGTGTGCAGAAATGCACCTTCTGAAGATGTCCCCATCTTACCCACAGGTCAAAATCCACCCACTGGGAACTGCGTGCGTTGGAAATGTTACCGTTGGAAGGTCCAAGGCTGGACCAAAGAAGACCCACCTGCTGAATGGGATGCCCACCCCTAAGGTACTCACCCTCCTTGGCACGATCATGGAGATGGGCTCGATGAGACCCTTCAGGGTGACCAGCTTGTAGAAGCGGAAGACCTCACAGGCAGACACATCCAGCCCATGCTTCGGCATCACCCCTGCAAATGGTGAGTGAAATAACTCCCCCTGTAATAACCCCCAGTGCTGCAAACACTGAGATCCAGCTAGCCAGGACCCCAAAAGGCAGTGGATCACATCATTACAAGACCCACGTGTGGCTGAATGCATCCCAGTGGGGCAGAGTGGGGCTTTTGCAGGGGCAGTGGGAAAGGGATGAGCAGCTTTGATTGAGGAACAAGTGAGTGCTCCTGGCAGGGACCCAGGCTTAGCATCAGCGGAAGGAGACACAGAGATGGGACACTTTGGATTAACCCTCCATTGGCTGCCCCATGGCATCCAGCCCACCCTAATGTCTGCTTTGCAGAGTGCATCTACGAGTATTATTTCATTAAGCACTCCTGCAGTTGACCTTCTGCACAGGGAGGCTCAGCAGCAGGGCGAGCTGCCATCCTTACCCAGTCCTTTCTGCGGGGCTGGTGAACGAAACTCCATCAGGTAGCTCAGGTAAGGCTTCTCTGAGCCAATCTCATAGTACCGAATGTTGCCGTCACCCTGGAGTGAGAAGGGTGAGATTAGTGCTGCACTGAGTACAGATCGTGCTAACATCCCCTGGCCCCATCCTGGAGGGGATTTGTTCTGGTGTTTGCAGCACCAGCTCCCTGCATTGCCAGCACCAAGCCCACAAACCTTGCCAGCTAAATACAGCATGTGAGTGTCTGCGTCGTAGAAAGGGAAGAGCAGCCCTGAAAGCCCATCGATCTCCTCCTCGATGAGGGGCATGGAGAGATCTTCCTGCACAATGGGAAAAATTGCTTTTAACTGTACAGCAATGCAGATGTCACAGGGTTTGCATTGCACTGGGATAAGCCCATCGCCTTCCAACATAGTGCTGGAGGTTGGAGATGCCCTGGCTCCCACCCAGGGATGCAGAGCAGGGCATCCCCAGTGAGGTTTGCCACAGGTAGGGCTCTCCCAGCCTCCCGATACGGGCATTTTGGGGCCACCTTTTGCTGTGGTACCCTGAAAGGGAGTTCCGGACACCGACCTGGTCCCAGAGAGCGATCTGCCGTGTGTTCCAGCGCGAGACCCCGGTGGTGAGCAGACGCTTCGTGCTGCCCAGGAAGACCACGCGGTTGACACGGTGGTTCTTGCAGCTGGCTTCCTGCAGGACAGGGCAGGAGCTGAGCACCGCCAGGAAACCACTGCCTTCCCCCAAACCACCCATCTTCCCACCTCCATTCCTATTGCTGCCTGCTCTTAGCTTCTATTGTGTCTCACCCAAAGGGCTGTGATGTGACTGGGGATTCCTCCTGTGCCCCCATTTGCAGACCCTTCCCAGACCCCTCACCTGTAGCACCCGGCCGGAGCGTGGCTCTACCACCCGTAGCTTCTTGTCCTTGCAGGAGGTGGCCAGCAAGCTGCCATCCGTGTTGAAGGACATGCAGAGGATGACATCCGTGTGGCAGTCAATCATCTTGACGGGCTCCCCGATGTCCAAGTTCCAGATGAGGACCTGTGGAGGGGATGAGGCTGCATTTTGGGCCATCCTAAAATTCATCTGGGTGCTGAAACTGCTTGCTCATCACTTCCAGAGCCCTTAGCCCATCTTTATGGGGTCACCACTTGCGCAAAACCAAACCAGTGCCTACAGGTGGGTGCAAAGCATGGTGCATGGTTGCATTTTGGACACCAGGAGCTGTTTGCATGCGGTTCCCTGGGCTCACCTTGTAGTCATAGCCAGCGCTGAAGAGGATGTTGTTGGTGGTGGGGTGCCACTCGACCAAGCCGACGCGCCGGCTGTGCCCATACAGCTCCAGCACCGCCTCCGTCATGTTCCTCTTCAGGCCCCCCTCTGGGATTTCCCATATCCGCACCTGCACAGGACACATGCTGGGTGATCATGTCCCCAGAAGGAGGGCAATCCCCCCTAGCAGTATATAGAAGTTATCATCTAAGGTGGGAGACAGCTCCCCATGATTCATGGCCATGATCTGCATTTCTTCCCCATTGAAAAGTTCCCTTGACAAGTTCTCAGTTACTGAAAAATACCAATATATGGAGCTGAAGGAGAGGACGAGTCGTTGGGTGACAGCGTTCAGTGAAATGCAGTGTCTTTGTGAGCTGCCAAAAATTGGGTCACCCCAAAGCCTGGCTTCTGCCATGCAGAATGGGCCACGCTCTGCCCAGCACCCTTGTAGAGCCTTTTTCCTTCCCATTACACTCTTTGGGATGGACTTGTGTGCGTCCAGCAAATAAGGGGGAGGCAGATGTCAGCTGATACAGATGACCTGATTCAGTGTCCCCCCAGTGGCAGAGCTGCCCTTGGCTCACACTGCTGCATGCACCAGGACACGAGCGCAGCCGCAGCCCTGCGGTCTCCGCTAGCAGGAAGGATTAATAATAGCACTGCTGTTGGGCTTGCAAAAAGCCATCACTGTGCACAGCTGTGCAGGGACACAGAAAGAGCAGCACTCAATGCCACATGGCACAGGGGACAGCAGAGGGGCTGATCACCAGCAGCAGCCCCTACGCTGATGGCACACGAACTGCAGATGTGCACAGTTTGCCATACAGCTGTGGGTTTACACAGTTTTCCTATTGTCCACTCTTCGCTTGCTGAACCATCAGCAGGGGGGCAGTGCACCACTCACCGAGGTGTCCTCAGAGCACGAGGCGATGATGTTCTCAATGAAGGGGTTCCACTTGATGTCGAGCACATTGCCCTGGTGGCCACAGACTTTGGGGTAGTTTGGCTCGATCCGGCCTGTCTGTGATTAAAAACAGTATATCGAGAGAGAAAATTTAGTAAAACAGCTCTGTCTTTTTAAGGCTGGAGCCCTAGCAGGAGGCAGCCCCTAGCTCACCAGGATGCCCTTTCCCTGGGGAGGCTCAGCTGAACCCTGCAGGCTAAGAGGTTTTTGCAAACACAGGGCTGTTTCACATGAGCTCCTGCACCACCAGCGGGGGGTTTTGGTAAGAAATCTCTGTATGACCACTTGAAACTGCAGGCAAATAGCTGGGACTGGAGAGGCACCAACCTCAACCCTGGGCAGATCAACCATGAGGTAAATTAGGAAACAGATGGTATTTTCCTCCCAAACTTAGCAATGAATCTCAACCAAGGTCCATGTGCCCATGATATTCCAGTTATCAAATCCCCAGTGGCTTTAGGAACATGAACTTTCTTGCTTAATGATGCCAATAATGCAGCAGCTATCCCAGGCCAGTTGATGTGCTCCTTTCACATGGATGGAAACCCTTCAAGACCTTTCGAATGGTCGATGCTTGTCAGCTGGGTGAGGAAAGCTGCAGCAGAAAACAGCACACAGCTCCTGGTACAGCCTGATGCTGGTTCCCATTGCAGGTTGGTCCTACAAACCCCATGCACTGCTGCCAGAATCAGTCATAGAACCATGAAGTCATAGAGTCAAAGTCATAAAACCATAGAATCATGGAATCATAGAGTCACAGAACCATAGAGTCATAGAACTATAGAACCACAGAGTCATAGAGCTACAGAACCATGGAATCATAGAGTCACAGAACCATAGAATCATAGAACTATAGAGTCATAGAATCATAGAGTCATAGAACTATAGAACCACAGAGTCATAGAGCTATAGAACCATGGAATCATAGAGTCACAGAACCGTAGAATCATAGAACTATAGAGTCATAGAATCATAGAGTCATAGAACTATAGAACCATAGAGTCATAGAGCTATAGAGTCATAGAGCTTTAGAACCGTGGAATCATAGAGTCACAGAACCGTAGAACCATGGAATCGTAGAACTACAGAGTTGTAGAACCATAGAACCATAGAGTCATAGTCATAGAGTCATAGAGCCATAGAACTATAGAACCATAGAATCATAGAGACAAAGAACCACAGAACCATAGAACCACAGAGCCAAAGAATCATAGAATCGTAGAGTCATAGACAGAGAAAAATAGAGTCATAGACCCAAGAGCCATAGAGCCATAGAATCAGAGAGCCAAAGAATCACAGAGCCATAGAATCATAGAATCAAGTGCTCCTGCAGCTGCACCAGGACCCCACAGCCCCTCCACATCCCATTCTGGCCCTTTCTGCACCCCTGGCACCCAGGAGGTGGTGGTGAGCTTCGGAGCGTGCAGGATAAGTAGGTCAGCGCGACACAGCCACTAAATATTTCATAGCCCTCCCAGCTCTGACCTTTCGGAGTATCGAGCTCCTGGCTTCATTTAACACGAACAAAGGAGCGCAGGCAGGATAACATGCTGCATTTTAAGGACCCACAGCTCAGGGCCATGGCCAGGAGTGCTCTGAGCAGCTGGATCAGGCCCAGTGGCTCACTTTTGCACCGTTGCTGCCAGGAGGATTTATTTGAATTAATTTGCTCTCAGGAAGACACAGCCTGCTAATTGCAAGGCAAAGCGAGGCTGCTCACAGGGCCCAGCGCCTGCCTTCCACCTACCAGTGGTACTGCCTACTTGCAGCACGGTGGTGCAGAAAGCCATTGCATGAGGCACTGGGAAACACGAGGGAAAATGGAGTGTGTGCACTTCAAACCCCAGCCCTGCAGCTCACTTCAGCAGGCACAAAAACAAGTATTTCAACTGGAAGTTGCACCAGGCTGCTCCTCACCACGCAGCTGCTGCAGCCGTGTCCCCCTCCGCTTCTCTTTGCCTACATCCCAACGGCACACGCAGCAGCAACCCATAGGAAAGGCTTCACCTATCATTATAAAGTTTCGTTGTACTCGGTGGCAAAACCAGGCAATGGGGCACTGCTCACCACACCAGAACTGCAGGGGGGGTCTGGTGTCTCCCAGACATCAGGGAACCCCCTGGGCTCTCCATGCTGGGAGCCAGCAGCCGACGTGGAGCACAGGGGTGGAGGGGATGCAGCCATGGCTGTGCTTCATTAGCACTGAGCCTGCAGCCCCCTCCCTCCTGCCATCTCCTGGGAATTAATGGGATGCACAGCGCTGCTTTATGGGTTATTACATGGAGCGCAACAGCAGACATCACCTCCCCTCGCAGCTCACATTATCCAGCTTCCCCCCATTTCCCTATTTGCAGGACGTGATTAACGCAGTGTCTGGAGCAGGGATGCATGCAGCAGCTGTTGAATTCCAGGACGGAGCTTTTAGTTAATATGCAATCCCTTTAATTCTGAGCAACCAGCTGAGTAATTTCCTTTGCAAAGTAGATTTGATGGGTTTTTGTCAGAGTACATTAAGCTTCCAGGAGGACAGAGCAGGGTTGGTTGCTGGTGATGGTTTCTGTGCAAGGAGTCGGGAGTTTTAATTAAGACCAATTGAATACACGGAGCAGCAGTGGGCCGGTTCCCATGCCCAGGGCACCCCAGAGAGGGGAAGGAGCCTCAGAGGGAGTGGAAGCAGCAAGAACAGTGACAAAAAGAGAACAATAATTATAAAATCGGGGATTCAGGGCAGAGCTTCCCGGGCGGCCTCTCCTGAAGGCACCTTGTCAGTGCTAAACCGCAGTGAATCCTAATCCTGCTCCAAGGCTGCATGGATCCCTGGCCCCACGCTGCCCAAAGCTCAGTGACCCAAATAGCGGCTCCTTAATACCGGGCTCTGCCTCCAGGCTACAGCACTTCGGTGTTTTTCACAGCAGGGGTTGGAAGGAGCCTTGCACGGCTGCTGCAGCAACTGGGCAGGAGTGCTTTGCGTGGAGAAGTGCTCGTGTGATGCTCACAGAGAGAAGGGGCAATAAACAATTCCTGCTTCCAGAAATGGCTCGGATGGAGCAGGGGCACACAGAGCTCTGAGAGGGACGGACACATGGCACCGGGATGGACACACAACCCCAGGATGGACATACAATCCCAGGATGGACACACGACCCCGGGATGGACGCATGCTTCAGGACAGGGATGGCCATCCTGATGGGAAAATCCTTCCTCCTTGTTGAGGCTCTGCTTCCAGCTCCAGGACAAGGGGAGTTTCCCCCCTCCATCTCCTCCCCCTGCACTCTCTGCTCTCGTGCTGCTTTGGGGGATCAGGGAGGGCTGCCTGAGCCGCAGGGATTTGCAGGGTTTCCTCGGAAATCCTTGAGTACACACAAGTCTCTAGTGGCTGAGATTAAGAGTAAATACGTTTGCTGCTGCCTTCTTTAGAGGAGGTCTTTCCTCCTTGAGAACCAAAGGAAAAAAATCACACAGATTTTGCTGACCTGGGGCTGATTTCAGTACATGCAAAGGTGACCGCAGCTGACCCGAATTTCATTAGGAACCAGTTCCACCTGAGCCAGCACAAGCAAGCAGAAATGGGACAAATCCTTGGCAGAGACCCAGAACAACCATGGGAAGCAGTGCTCTGCCAGCACCAGAGCTGGGGGCTCAGAGAGCTGCAGGCACTGCAGGGCAGTGCGTCTGTAGTGGGGGTCATCAGGGCAAGGAGGGGACTGGTCATTGGGCAGCTTGGGCTCTGCTGGTGATGGCACTGCTCTGAGAGGCAGTGATTGTGCTGAGCGTTTGCACAGATCATTTTCCCAGAGGCCATTCCCATATGTGCATGGAGGGATGGATGCCACTTTTGGAGATGTTTCTGTCCAACAGTTGGATGAATACAGATGCCTGCAGGCTTTCCCTTCTGCTGCGTGCAGCCTCCAGCAGCTGTGCACCAGCAGCCACGTCCCAGCATGGCCAGGGCCATGGGAACCAGCACTGCTCAGGTCCATCCTCCTCCATCCTCCTTCATTCTCACTGCAGTTACCAGGTGCTCAGCATCCCCAGCACCACCCAGGGCTGCCGGCTCCTTTTATTTGCAGCCATGCCATGCAAAGTGGAGCAGGAGAAGAAACCAGCATTGCTGCTTAGCACTTTTGCCAGGATGAAGGCTGAAATATCAGTCACTCCCCCTCCTTGGATATAAATACATTTATAGGCTATAAATGTCCATCTCCTGCCCAGCCTCGCTGCAGCACATCCATAATCCATATTTTGGGTAACAACTACTTCTCCAGACACAGCAGACCCAGAGGCCCATGCTCTAAAGGCCAAAGTAGGGCACACAGGAGCTCCGACAGCACTTTGCACCGGTTCAAAGCCGCAGCTTTGCCGCGGCACTGATCGCCTGCACCATAAAAGCAGCAGCTGGAATCGAGCTTGTTTAAATGCTCCCGTGAGATGGGACGACGGGCACTAAAACCAAACCCTTGTTTGCTGGGCACCCGGGACGGGGTTTCTGTTTCAGCCGGCAGAGGGTGCAGGCAGTTGTGCGCAGGTCGGCTCCCCGCCCGCTCCCCCCGCCTCTCGGGGCAGTGCGTGCAGCAGTGCCGGGACATCGCTGCCACCAGCCCGGACTGCTGCCTTCCTTCCTTTCCCGTCTCGAGGTTACGAGGAGATGTCTCCTCCAGACCAAAATCAGGTCTGGAAAAATCGACAGAAAACCGAAGTGTGGTACAAACCAGACGAGGGTTCCAAGTCCTGAGCTTTTAGGTAGAAAAAGCCCTCAGGGCACCGCTTCATATTGAAGAGAAATACAGAAATTCATGCATTTTTCTCTGCAGAAAGCCCCAAGGAGCAAGCAGAGCATCCTCGTGCTAAGTATCCCCTTCCCTGCCCGGCCACCACGAGCGGCTGTCCCCACGGCAATGCCGTTGGCACACAGCTGAGCAGATGCCATCGGGTCCCCAGGCCAACAAAGGCAGAGTGGGGGCGGATGGCTGCCCTGGGCACTCTGCCTGCTGCTCCGCTCAACAGCTGTCACTGTGGTTGGGGATGGGATGGGATGGGATGGGGGGCAGGATGGGGGATACAGCAGGACTGCTCCCGGGGGCTGCAGGAATGGTCCACCCACCGAGCTCTTCCTTACAGTTTGGGTTATGGGCAATGCAGAAGCATCCTGGGGTGCTATGGGGCCATTCAGAGCTCAGCACGAGGGATGGATGCCCACGGGCAGTGGGGACACAGCTAAAGGAGCAGCACAGACTGCAAGCAGCAGCCCTGCTGTGAGCAGCAGCCCTGGATTCTGGCTCCCTGCATGTAAACAAAGCCTCCTTCTATTATGTGAGCTTTGATTCCAAACCCAGAAGATGCAAAAAGGCTCTCAGCTCTAACAGCACAGTTAAGCCCATTCTCCACCAGATGAAGGAAAAGAAGAAGAAGAAGAAGAAGGAAAAAAAGAAGGAAGAGGAGAAGAAGAAGAAGGAAAAGAAGAGGATGAAGGAGAGAGAAAAGAAGAAGAAGGTAGACACTTCCAATCACTTCCAGTGTTTCTGGGATTTTTTTACACCCCCAAATCCCATTTTTCCTACTGCTCTGTGGCTCCCTCTCGCCCATCATCCATGGCCCTCCTTCCAGGATGAAAGAGGGAAGTGCTCCCAGAAAAATACGTGGAATTTCTTTCCCAGTTCCACAACTTCAGCTTCTCTGAGCCCCAGGTCAGGCCTGGGAATGTCCCAGGGCTCTGCACATTGTTTGCTCACGAGAAGGGTTTGGTTCCTGACGAGCACCCAAAAGCTTTCAAATGCAAGGAGCTGAATTTCTGGTGTGCAGAGGAACATATGGCCCAGCGTATGCAAACACATTGCTGCTCACAGCACAAAGCAGAACATTTTTCTGGGGAAGATTTCTGGCGAGAACAGAGGGCAGAAATGTAAAAATAAAATTTATATTAAAAAAAAAGAAGAAGAAGAAGAAGGAAAAATGGCAGCAAATCAGACCCCGAGTAGATGCGCAGTATCTAGGTTACCTTAATTATGTTCAGCTAAATATGGATGCCAATTAATTAGATGGCTGCTGATTTCCAAAGAAAATTAGTTTACTCTTAATGAGCTAATCAGCTCCTATTTAAGAAAAATAATGAAATTATTAGGCTGTACAAAGGAGCGTGCAGCTATCTGACACGGAGAGCCAAGGATGCTCCAATGGGGACCATCCTCAGCAGCAATGCACCGCAGCGCTGGGCTTCTCTGTGGGCCAACCATCCCTTCAGAACAGGTTGCAAATGACAACCTGGCACTGTGCTCCGTTTGCCAGGGAAAAAAAAAAGTGAAAAAGAAGAGTAATTTGCTGGCAAATTAGGGCTATGGCTCAGGATTTGGGATGGCCACATGGGGCGTGGATGGGTGTGCTCTGAGCTCGGGGCGCAGGCAGGAGGCAGCGATGCAGCTCCGCCAAAGCTCCTTGTTTGCAGAATATTAATAAGAGTCAAGCTGTGCGCCGCAATTAAAATGCTGATTATGATTTCTTCCATCTGTAGCCGACGCTACTCGGGAAATTAAATAAAAAGGAAGGAGAGATGTGGATGTTACGTGGGGAAACGTCTGGGAGAGAAGCAGCCGTTGCCCGCAGCTCCGCATCCTGCACTGTGCTCCCAGAAGGCATTTTTGGGGAATCAGCTGAATTTCCAAGGGTTTAAAATTGCATGAAGAGGGGATGTGCAGATTGGTGTGGGCACTCATGCAAGAAGCAGAGGGAAGCTTCAGAAAGCACAGTGCTGCAGGGGGAAGGAGTACGTGCTCTGATCTCGTCCATAGCACAGAAGTGTGCCCTCACCCCAGTGGCAGGATGGAGAGCCAGTGTGAATGGAGGAGTGCTGATGTACTGGTGTATTTTTGTTCCTCCTCATTCTCCCCTAGCTGGCTCTTAACAATGAGGTGACGTCAAAAATGGCATTTCTGGAGCTGTCAGGTTGCTGCTGCAGATGAGTCACAGCCAGGACCTGGGCAGACACAGGCTCAGCTCAGCTGTGCTGGCTGAGGAAGCAGAGCTCGTTTGCAGGCCTTGCGTGGGGATTTTGCAGCAGAAAACCCGGGTGCAGAGCTGTGTCCCCCTATCTGGCTGCCCACAGCACCAAACTTTGGGGCGGAGCCCATGGCGGTGGGATGGGATGGGAGGGGGTAGGATAGAATGGGATGGGATG
>JAOWBP010004028.1:16725979-16740464 GCA_028571105.1 Tragopan temminckii | reverse complement strand
ATGGGATGGTGAGTGGGATGGGGTGAATAGGCTAGAATAGAACAGAGTGGAGTAGGGTGGGGTAGAGTTGGGTAGAGTTGAGTAGAGTGGAGTGGAGTGGAGTGGAGTGGAATGGAATGGAATGGAATGGAATGGAATGGAATGGAATAGGATAGAGTAGAGTAGAGTAGAGTAGAGTAGAGTAGAGTAGAGTAGAGTAGGCTAGAGTAGAGTAGTATGGAATGGAATATTTTCAGTTGGAAGAGACTTACAAAGACCATGGAGTCCAAATGCTGCATTTTCTTCCTAAAGAACAAATGCAGTTCCCTAAGGCAACCATAAATCCTGACTTTGCTGCAGAAGAAGCCCCACTAAGGAGATCAGAGCCAGACATGTGCTGCAGGAGGACAGCTGGGGTGCTCCGAGCAGGAGCAAGGCACTCACCTGCTCGAGTGGGATGACGAGGAAGGAGCCGCCGCCGGCGCTCTCGGTGACAATGGCGAGGAAGCGGGCGTTGACGGCACAGAAGTGATTGTCGTGCACGTTCTTGGTGATGGGGATGCCATCGAAGCAGTGCTCCCTGCTCGCCACCTTCCCATAGACATTGCGGAATTTGGAGCTGCGGTACTGCGGGCGCCATGACATCTGCGGGGCAAACAGCGCCGTCAGCATCGCCGCCAGCAAAACCCCCTCGTGCTGCTGTTCTCCAGCCCCTGTTGGGCAGTGCTGGCTGCACCACGGCCGCTGCTCATTGAAGCATGGCCGGGCAGAGCTTTGGGCATAGCACCCTGAAAAAATATTGAGGGTGACCCCGCTGCAAGATGCAGCTCCCAAAGGGCACGGAAAGGCTCTGTGCTGCTGCAGAACTGCGAGCGATCGCCTTTTCAGCATGCAGCGCTCATCGAGGAGACAGCACTACCACTTCATGTGCGTATGACAAAGGAATTAAGGCTTTTAATGCGATGACTTGGAAATGGATTAGGCCAAACCACATGAAAGCATGCATCGGTGCAGAAGGAGAGAGCACAGAGTGAGCGAGCAGCAGAGAGCTGTGGGGCTGCGTCTGACTGCCCTGCTCCTTTTGCACAGCTCTCCCTTTGCACTCCCCACTCGCCCTGCTCCCTGCAGCAAGGTGCACACACAGACAGGAAGGCAATACTGCTTTTGTTGACCACTTCGGTTTTTGTAAGTAAAAAGAAAGCTGCTTTCAGTTCCATCTAAACACTTGGAGCAGCGTTCTCATAGCTACTGATAAAGGCACGTGAGCACACATTTAAATGCTGGGTCACCTGCAGTTCTCAGCAAGGGGCAACCCCAGCAAACATCCCCGCCACTGCAGGGGCTTCCCCCAAGCACAGTACTGTGGACAACCCAGAGCATGGCATGCAGGAGCAGCATCTCCCAAACAGAAGGGAAGAATGCTTATAAGTGTAGGCAGCAGTGTTTCCATCTCTAACGCGTACAACAGGCTCATTACCAGGCTTAATGCACAGCTAGGGGCACGGGGCAGTAAATCTCTACCTGTATGCCCTATGCAGGAGGGATGCAGCAGTGAATCCTGCATCCATCCATCACACCAGGAGCTGCATCTCCCAGCCCTGCAGCACCAGGAGCATCCTCTGGAGGATGCATGGCCAGGGCTGAGCATCGGCCCTGAACCTGTGCAAAGTCAGCAACAGGAGGTGGGCGCACAGGTTGGCTGGGTTTGCACCCCACAGCGTCGGAGGCGGTGCTGCAAGGGAAGGGGATGCAGATCCTCGGGGATTTACCCCACAGTGAGAGCAGATGGACTTTTTATTTCAGGATGGAAACGTTTCTGCTGGGGAAAAAATGCAGACTCACATCCAACAGAGTGCTGTGAATCAGTGCCAGATCTGCCCGAGCGGTCGGGGCACGGCAGGCGAGGAGGAACCCCAGCACAGCCCAGGATGCTTCTTTCAAGAGTCCCACTACATTTTATCTTTTCCTTTTGCTGAATAGATGAGTTCCCATTTTGAAGCTAAAGTTAACATCTTTATATATAAAGTTTAAAAAGCACACAGAATGTCTTTTAATAGCTTTCAAGCTCTCTGCTTGCCCCCTGGGTGAGGCTTTTCTCCCATACCTGCCATCCATGCCACTCTATTCCTATTGCAACAGAACCACGTATCCCACTCAAAGGCCATTTTCTCCCTATTTCTCTGCTCAACTCAGCTGTTTCTTCGCATCTCCCCACTCGGGAGGATGCCCTGGTTGTGGAAAGAGGAGCTCCTGATCCTCCTGCATCAAGCTCAGCTCAACGAGCTGCTGCCAAATGAAGCATCACACCCCCGAGCTCCAAGGTGCAGATCCCAGCCCTGCGGGTACGGATGCACCCCACGCCACCCGCCTCAAGCAGCAATGCATCTTTCAGGATTTCAGCATTTTTGCTTTGCTCTCATCTCTTTGTTCTTTCACCCCAATCCAGGCGTGCCTCCATCCCACCCTGGGAGGAAGCAATCGGCTCGAGAGCGCTTTGCTGGCCAGATCCCCAGCGCCATTCCTTCACCCTCAGTATTTCCTGCAAACAGCAGCCAGCAGCCCCGGGGCTGCAGACAGCCCGGAAACGGCAGCAGAATGTCGGGAAATGTCTGGGGGCTGCACAGTGCCCTGCTTCCTGCTCATCCATTGTTCTGGCAGCCAGCGAGGCTTCCCTGCTATAGCAATAGATCTTCATGCTGCGGGGTGATGCTGAGGTCCCCACATTGCTGTGCTTTGGGGATGTGGATGGAGGGGGGATGCGGTGACTTGAGGTACCCTGGAGCAGCAGGGAATTGCAGCTGGTGGGAGGTTCTCATGCCATTGGAGCCTTCTGGGTCAGAAAATAAAAATCTCAGTATCTTTTGCTGTGCTCCAATGGCCTGGGTCAATGGAGATGCTCCCAGTGGGGGCCCAAAGCCGTTCCTCATGGGTGTGCAGGAGGATTTTCCTGCAAAAATGAACTAGAGAGATCTTCTGGCCAAGAAGAAGAGCCCTTTTCCCATTGCCCTTTCCATCTGTCAGGCTCATTTCAGGATGAGGAAGCATCAGCAGTGACAAGGATGAGTGGGTGGCCCCACAGTGTGAGACCCCCAGCCAGCACAGAGTCCCCCAAGGCTTTAGGTCACACACCTCATGCTGGGAACATGGCAGCCAAGGGGCTGCAAGCAGGGATGTATTCCCAACAAAATATGCAATTTCACAAGAAACACCATTTTGCTATGGAAGATTGTTGCCCACCAGTCCCATTTCCCCACCAGGATGAGAACAACCTCCTACTCCACAGTCTGTAAAATGGGGAGGAAAGCGGCCCCTGCCCCAAAGGATTTCAGCTGAATGGAGACAAAGGAAGAGGAAATGCTGGAAAAACCTCACAGCCCCTCTGCTTCCTCCCTGGGCGGTGGGAGCTTTGCTCAGGATGGAGCACAGAGCACCTCGTGTCCCACAGGGCATGGGTGCTCTGGCAGCAGTGCAGCAGTGAGCGCTGGGGAAACCCCCCAAACTCATACTGAAATACACCATTTAAATATACCGTTTCCTTCCTTCCCCTGGACTTTCAGCCCTGGCTTGATGCCGTTTCAGGCAGCCGATGCTCAGAGCCAGACAACCCCACTAAATTTAGCAGCCACGTGCAGCATGCCCTGGCCATCACCTGCACTAAGCCGCAGCATCCCCAGAGCCCTGCAGCAGCTCCTGGCCCTGCACAGAGCTCTGCAAAGCCAGGAGCACTGCTGGGAGCTGTCACCCAGAGCGGCTGTAACCCGACAACACGTAATTCTTAGGAAATTGTCTCTTGGAGTAATTCTATACATTCTGCTGAGGTGAATGGGCATTTTATTTTTCCATCTCGATAGCTGGGAGGCGTTACAAGAATGCTGCCGGGTTTTTGGAGCTGCCTCCGCCCATCTCCCAGATCAGAGCAATGTGCCACCATTCCCAAGGTTTGCTCCAGCTCTGCGTTGTTCTTGGACTCTGATGCTTCCTTTCATTGCAGAGCCCCTCCCTCACTTCAAGTTGAGCAGAACTTCCATGAAAAACACTGCGGAGCACTTTGAAGAGAGGCAATGAAATAAACCCCATCCCCAGCCACGCTGCTCCGCATCGGCTTTAGACCTCATGGAAAGTTGGGAATCTCTCCGCTCTGCTCCAGCATTTGTCAGATCATGGCAGTGTTTTACTTCTTTAAGTACTTGAGGGAAAGAGCACGTCCCGAAATCCCACTCTGGGAGGAGGAAACCTCTTTCACAACAACAGTTAGAGCAGGAACCAGGCATGGCTGGAGCAGATTTGGGGAGGTTTCGATGGCTCCCGTGACACTTTGTGAGCAGAAAGGACATCGCTGAAGGTGAACCCTTAGGAGAAACTCTGCCTTGCTTGGGGCATTTGTTGGTGCATCGTTTTTGTGCCAATCCTCAGGAGCAGAGAGTTGGGAAGCACACCCAGGACCATGGCACAGCTGCCATTAGCATCTCGCCCCACCATCGCCCCACTGCAAGGATCTGTGCAGCAGATGAACGGCAGCATGAAATGTAGGTCAGGCAGGGGGGGATTTTCCATACACAACAGTGCTGGATGGAGGCACGGACATGGAGGAACCATCAGTAGCAGCATGCAGGAAAAGGACAGAGAGCTTCCTCTTCCACAGCATCGCCTGGTCGACACTTTGGGGCTTTACGGAGCTGCATCTATCCTGGAGCTGCACCGTGTGTTGCAGGACAGCTGGGAGCAAGGAAAGGATGAGTCTGTGCAGGAGCAAGGAGCACAGGGAGCATCTCCAGCAGCAGTTGCATTGAAAATAAACCAAAGCGACACACAAAGAACCTTTCTGTTTTCCAGGCTTTTCTGTTTTTCAGGATGAAAAGCTCTTCTGGAGATGCTGTGCCAGGCTCCCCTGCAGCCCCACGTCAGCTGGTGGAGCGCAGCGCACAAAAGCCCATCGCCCTGGGAACAGCTCGCTGGGCAATGGGAACAAGGAGCGAGGCCCAGCCCCTGCCTGGGCACCCATCTGAGCTCCTGGCAGCCCCAGCCTTTGCCTACCAGCAGCAGCAGGGCCCAGCTCTTGTCTCCGTGGGTTTATTTTTAAATGCATCTTTTCAGGCGTTGGGAGTCTTGGCAACGGCAGCTGAGGAGCAGAGCTTGTGCAAAGAGCTCGAATGCTGCAGTGGGCAGTCACACGGCAAAGCCTGCCGTCATCCCTTAAAGAGCTGTGTGTGCTCCGTGCTGCTCAGCCTGCCTGCACCATGAGGTTCTCAGGGAAAGTAATCAAAGAACCATGGAACCATTAAGGTCGGAAAAGACCTCCGAGATCCCCAGCCCCATCCCATCCCGCCATGCTCGCTGTGCCACTAGTGCCACTTCCCCATGGTTCTGGAACCCCTCCAGGGATGGTGACTCTACCACAACCTGGGCAGCTGTGCCAGTGCATTTCAGAGAAGAAATGTTCCCTGATATCCAACCTGACCCCTCCCTGGCACAACTTCAGGCCATCACCTCTCACCACAGCATCAGGATGCAGAGCCTTACGGTCAAGGAAGTCTCAGCCTCTTCCCGAGGGGCTTCCCAAGCCCCTTCCCCTGTGCCCCAAGTGCACATACTGGCCACGGACTGAGGTTGGCAAGCCCTAGGATAAGCCGGTGGATTTCTTCCATTTGGAGGGGAAAACACAGGAGCAGGAGGAGCCTGGGTGGGACGGGATGGTGTGCACACCATGCCCTGAGCTGCGTCCACCTGAGCTCCTCCAGAGCTGCTCCGTGCACAGGTAGGACCTGTGGTGTCGGAATCCACTCTGTGCAGAAGAGCTCGGAATTACACAGCGCTGTGTTGATAAGACCCCGGCACTGCCTACGTTACTCATCAAATGCTTATTGTTCCTTGCACGTTAGATTAGAGCCAAACAAACGCTGATCTTAATCTCTTCAGTTCCCCGATGCTTCTCAATTCAACCTTGAAAACGGCTTTTGTGCGCATTAATGGCTTTCGTGCTAACGAGGCTCAGCGAGATTTAACATTTCGCCACATCCGCTCCTCATTTTCATGACAATCCCGACACGGAAAGCAGCGCGCATTGCAGCGCGTGATGTCACCCAGCCCCGAGCACACCGGCGGGGAGAAGCGCCAGGAACGGAGCACAAACGGAGCACATCTTCGTGCAAAGGGCCCTTCCGAGCCGCTGCTTCTGGGGCCGGGCTGCCCTCGCTGTGCTGCCGTTTGGATGCATCTCGGTCACAGCCTTCTCCAAATGCCCCGCGCGGGACACTCACCGGGCTGCCGTGCTTGCTCCCCAGCACGCTAGACTTGTGCAGGTCCCTCATTGACTCGACAAGAGCTCTGTGCAGAGAGGGAAAGCAAAAACATTCAATTCGCCAGGCCGGGGTGGGGGCTTCCACCAGCAAACCCCACACAACCCCTGCACACCCTGGGGGACTGGGAGTGGGCATTTCCCACTGCTCCGCCCCAGCACACGGTGGGGTCAGTGCCCTCCGCTCCCAGGGATGCTCTGCACGCTTTGGGTTCCAGCCCTGAGCATCCCCGGTGATGTGGCCACAGATGTGGGGGTGTTGGGGAAGAAGTGTGCACCGCTACCTACTTTCTTCTAGGGAACAAAGCAATCTCAGCACAGAGATGGCTTCAGCTCTGAGCCCAGCCCCAGGAAACACCTGTGGGCTGCTAGAAACACCGCAATACGTGCACTGAGCAGGGCCCCGAGGAAGCACACACTGCTATAAAGCAGGCTCACAGCAGCAGCGACTCAGAGCACAGGCTGCATCTGCAGAGCACATCATGGCTGAAGGTTGCATTAAAATAATAATTAGGGATTTGTGCTAAATGCACTGTGCTCTTATCATGGGGTTTTGCAGAGCAGGAGTGTCAGTGTTGGTGTGGCCTGGCTGCCTCCATCCTGCAGGTCTGGCATCGTTATGGCACCAAGCCCAAAGGTGAGATGAGAGTGCTGGAGGAGGAGTGGTCCATGCTGGGATCCCAACACATGCTGGGATTGCTCTGCCCTGGCCATGCACGTCCATGTGCATCAGCACCCCATGCATGGCAACATCCCTGTGCACATCAGCACCTCTGCTTACATCACATCCCTGTGCACAGCAGCACTGACCAGCACCCAATTTCATGCACATCTGCATCCCTGTACCCCAGCAGACAGCAATGGCAGGGCTGCTCCAAAATGCTGTTTCCAAAGTTGTGTCACGGAAAGGGGTGTGCATTCAATAGCTGCCAGATCAACCTCACCCAGTGCCCCCAACACCAGCAGGTACGGCCACAAAGCCTCCCCAGCAGCGTCCTGAGCCAGCAGCAATGCTGTTTGTATGCGATGTTGCGATGATATTAGCACTGGGGCAGGCAGAGGAGAGACGGGGGAGACTCATCTTACAGATGTGAAGGATTTATCCCATTAACACAGCCTAGGCAAAGCACAAAATGAATACTTCTGAAGCAGTATCTGCCAGATGAGTTTTTTTCCAGCCTGGAAGGAAGTGCCTGGGATTTCCCTCGAGCTCAACTTGTCAACGAGTTCTTCAATCCAGAGACCACTGACTGCATGGGAATGGTCTCCACACTGCTGGGAAAGGCTGTCCTCTCTGTCCCCACCTCTCCTCCTGCACTTCCCATGCACTTCCCACATGGTCCCAGCCTGCAGCCCCCTTGGGGCTCTATGAAGTCGATCCATTTGCTACAATCCTGGCACCCCCGTGGCACCCAGCTCAAGCTCAGCATCCTGCCAAGGCCCCTGAGCTGCCCATGCTGGGCTGTGTCCCCACATCATTGGGTGAGCCCAGGGCCACCGCAGAGGGACAGTGAGAAGGGACACCTGAGCAATCAAAGGATGCAATGGAGCTAACCCAAAAGCACGCTGATGGCAACGCTACTACAGACCTCCGAGCACCCCCTGGGGGTCACCCCACATCCCAGACCCCAAAGAATCAACAGGGGCTGTGCCCCCTCAGGAAGCTCTCTGGGCCCCATGCTGGGAAGGAACAGCAGCCCCACGCTCGCCGATGGTTCATGTAAACAAGCACAGCTTTCCTCCCACTCTGTTTCCCAACTCCTTCCCACCCGGCGAAGGCAGAGGAAATGTTTTGATGCAGAACAAAGGGACGGGGATGAGGGCAGCGCCCCGGGTCACTGCTGACCATGGGACTTTGCCCTTCTCTCCTTGAGCTCACAGCTCCTTGCAATAGGGAAAACACAGCGTGCTCGTTCCCAACCTGAGAGCTTTTTGAGACATTTAAAGAGACGAAACGCTCTTTCCATGTAATGAGGACAGATTTCACATCAGCGCCAGCAAATCGTGTCACACATCACCCAACACAGAGCCAGGAGCCTCCGTTACAGCAGTTCTTCCATATTCAAGGAGAATGAGTGGGGCAACTGATGTGCCAAGAGAAACCCTCCAGTGGGAGGGAGTCATAAATCCATCCCCTGCTCAGCTCACTGCTTTTTGGTTGGGGAGCACTGGAAAGTCACACACATTGCTGGGAAAGTGAGAGAAGGGCAGCTTGGAGAGACTGCTTGGGAAGATGCTATGGGATGAGGGAAAGAATTGGGGTAAAAGGGAACTGCTGGGAGCTCGGACATCAGTACCTTCATGGCTTCTTGCTGAGCCCCAATTTTGTAAGAGGAATGAGCCCAGAAGGTTGTTTATGCTGCAAATGGGGCTTTGCTACAGCAGAGGGGTGCAGTGGGGTGAGCAGCACAGGCCAAGAGACCCCGTGGCACTGAGGTCCCTGTATCCCCACACCGTGGTCCTGGGTGGCTGCGCTGCTTCTTCAGAAGTTTCCCCCAGCAGAGGGGCAACATTTATCCAAAACAAAACAAAACAAAACAAAACAAAACAAAACAAAACAAAATAGAAAGAAAGAAAAACAAACGCTATCTTCTGAATGTTTCATGCTGCAGAAATGTCCCAGCCATGCAGGGAAGTGCCAGCGAGCGCAGGGCTGTGGGAGGCAGCACAGCCTCCCCTGCCAACCCACACCAGACAATCCCAGCCTTGTGTTTGGGGATGGGGTGGACGTCCCCAGCAGCAGAATGAAGCTGCTTTGCTTGGGGCGAACAAGGAGCCCTCACTGCTGATCTCACAGCATCCTCACCCTGTGCTTTTTGCTTGCTCTGCCAGAGCCTCCACTCTCGTTTTTGCTATTGAGCTGACGATGCTGCAGCGTTGGATTTCGCTGCAATCAATACAACGATGGCAGCAGCCAAAGCTCTTTGCTCACAGGGAATCGATCCGCAGCCGCGCAGCCCCCGAAAGGCGCCGGCATCCATCAGGCTCTGCCCGCAGGGATGCTCAGCACACACTGCATCCTGCTCCATCGGCAAGACGTTCTGCCAAAATTGGCTGTTTCCACCCTTTCTGATTCTTCCCCCCCATGGGCGTGGGCACAGAGCTCCTCACCTGAGCTGCTGGGCTCCGTGGGCTCGTGGGGCACCTCCTGCCACCCGGGGCTGGCACGGGGCTCAGGGGGTCACGGGCACTCCTCGATCCTGGAGGAAGGGAAATGTCAGTTATAGCAGCACCCACAGCCCACAGCCCTCTCCCAGCTTCCCATCTGCAATCACTGCAAAGCATGAAGCAACTCTGCAGCTTGCAGCCGCTCCCCACTGGAAGGCCAAAGCAAAAGGTGCCCATTGACCCTGGAGGTAAAAGCACATGGTTGTCTGACTGCCTGCACAGGGCAACCCTGCACATGGCTTGAGCACAGCAAGGTGGGCCTGGGGAGCTCTGAACAGATGGACACTGTTGGGTGCTGATGCTGGGGTGCACCTGCAGAGATACTCTGTGTGTCTTGACCGGTGCTTGCAGGCATGGAGTGCAGGGAGCAGAGCAGTGCTGTTGCATCCAAACATCCCCACAGCTGCAAAGGGGCCTCATCCCTGCAGCCCTAAGGCAATGGTGTTTGGTGACCATCCCCACCCTGCACTTCCAGGGTCCAGATCCCCGTCCCACCCAGTGGCCATCTGACTGGGAACCGGCCTTCAGGTCCTGTCCATTAGCAAACCCTGGCAGCACTCACTCTAATACGAATATTAATGGAGCTGACAGCCGGAGCTCGGTGCAGGAGGGGCCAGACAACTCCATACGGGCTGACAGCTTGCCTGGGGATTGGCACAGCGGGGTGGCAGGGGAAGAAATCACCCTGTGCCAAGGGGAAAACCCCACAGCAAAGCCCCATTTGCAGCATAAGTAACCTTTTGGGCTCATTCCTCTTACAAAGTTGGGGCTCAGCAAGAAGCCATGAAGGTACTGGTGTCTGAGCTCCCAGCAGTTCCCTTTTCCCCTGGGGGCTGTGGTGGCAGGGACCACATGTCCTAATGATGAGCACCTCCCTGTCCCCAAGCATGGCCCTGCTGTGCTTGTCACCTGCCTGGATGGGACCCAAATCTGGGCTCCCTGCTTGCTGCAATGCAAGCACCACCTCAAGTCCCAGCCGTGCTCTGCGCTCGGTGGCTCTGCCACCACTTGGTGACAAACAAAGAGGGAAGGAGCTGTGGGAGCCGAGCTGCACGCTGGGGCCCTTCCAGGCTGTGATTGCAGATTGGTGGGGGCTCCAGCAGCTGGCTGCAGCGCGGAGCTTCTGCCTGCTGCCAGATTTCTGTAATTGCACACTGACTCGGGAGATAGGAATCCAGGATCCGGCTACTCCATGCTCTCTGCTTGCTGGATAATGAATCGAACTATTCATCATTTGATAAAATTTCCATGAAAAGAAGAAGGGGGGGAGGTGGGGGCTGTGACCCCGCGTTGCATTCTGCATGGTATGAATTACAGCCCCCGGCGAGCCTGCTGGCCGCAGCCAGGCCACGGCAAAGCCTCAGATTAATGCTGCATTGAATCACAATTAAAACTCATTAAAAAGCCGTGGGCCAGAGGAGTTGCCTTTGATGAGAGTCATGCTTCTGGAAATGGGGAGCTGCCATTTTTAGACTCAAAGCGGTCCCTTATGTGAGCTCCCGGCCCCCAGAAATCCCAGCAGCACTGAAGATGAGTGAACACAGCACAGAAAGGAGCTGTGTTGTGCTCCATGCAGTACTGCTGCCTGTGCCCTGGCACTGGCTGGGAGCAATGCCATCCCATCCCTCCCTCCAACGGCCCTACACACAGTTATAGGACATCCCCTACTCCCTTTGAGACGACTGCTGGTAACATTACTGGTGCTGTTTCTCAGACCTCAGACAGTACTGCATTAAATGTGGCTTTTAGTGAACTGTCTGCAAAGACCTCCTGGCTATTTCTCCAGAGACAACGTTGAGCTGTGCAGCCCAAAGCCCATTTCTAGCACAGCCATTCTGCCCAATAGCACAGCCCGGTGCCTGCAATCAAATGCTGCATCCATTGAAGCAGCATCAGCTCTGCCATGGGATCAGCGTTTGCCCAAGGCACTAAGACTGCCCGTAGTGACAGCAGAGGACAGTGCCGCTCACCACGAGGGATGGCATTGCCGTACTCCCGGCCTCCCAATTAAGTCCCCTGTATTAATTACTGCTTGACCATGTTCAGTTGCATCACTCATTCACTATCTTGGATCATGACAGACTGTGGATGCAATTTCCTCCCCGGGTTTTTGGTTTTGGCTTCATCTGCTCATGAACTAAGAGGATAAGCTGTTATCTAAGCAGCATAGCTTGATGACTAATACCAATTAATAGATAATAAAGCCAGAGGAGACCATAGGATAACTACATCTAATGCATGCCACAGGACCTCCCAGACTGCATCCTATTTAAACGGTGCCCTTTAGAAAAACCTCCAGTCATTTTAAAGCTATCTTTCCCAAATTAACGCTCCCTCAGGCCCTCGTTAATTTGTGTTCATGGTTAATTGTACTCCGGCCTTTTGAAACAGCTTCTGGCAGAGGGTAGGAGCTGGGAGCATCACACCAAGCCGGCCCCAGCCATGCAGGGCGTGGGGTTACCCAGTTCCAGATGAACACGGCCCTCCAGCACTGCCCAACTTGCAGCAAAAGCCCTTTATGCATAATGGATTTGGACTGTTTGTCTGCTTGCACGCAACAGATCCCAAACCCAAGCCCCAGACTTCCCCTACGACTGCTGACCTACAGCAGGGATGAATTTGCCCAATTCCTATAGCACTTCTCATGTTGATGGTTCTTAGTTCAGGAGAAAGCAGAGCTGGTCTGAGGGAGCACGGCAGAGCATGCAAGGCAACACAGTGCAGTGAAACACAATGTAATGCAACACTGTGCAATGCAATGCAAAACAATGCAATGCAACACAATGCAACGCAACACAACAGCACAATGCAACACAACACAATGCAATGCAACACTGCTATGCAATGCAACACAACAACACAACGCAATGTAACGCAACACAGCACAACACAATGCAACACAATCCAACACAACACAACACAGTGTAGCACAGTGCAGTGCAATGCAACACAACACCATGCAACACAACACAACAACACAACACAGTGCAATGCAACACAGTGCAACTCAATGCAAGATTCCTGGCATTTGGACAGATCCCCAAGCAGGAGATGTGGGCTCTTCCTGCATTGCAATCCATCGTTCTCCATCCTATTTATAACCTGACTAAACTCTCCTGGGTAGAACACTCACATTCCTCACTGTGGGAGGGAAGGGGGTGGCTCAGGATGCGGATGAAACCAGCTCGTTCCACATCCTGACAATGCACACCTCGCCCCCTCCTTGCTTTCCCCTGCTCACCCCCACACTCAGAAGAGCCTTTTGTGCCTCTCCATGCTGGGTTGGCTCCAAGATCGCTCTGCCTGCACTGGACACCTGGACCTGCTCATCAAATAGATTTTCCCATAGACATGAATTTGCCCAACGTTTCCCATGGCTGCTGTTCCCAGCAGCTCCTAGGAAGCGCCCCAGCGTGGGAGGAGCTGCTGCAGGAATGCTCTGAGGGAAAATCCCACAGCACTGGGACTCATTGGACACCTGCACAGGGGAGGATGCGAGGAGCCCTTTGCTTTCCTCCCCACAGGGTCACAAAACAATTCCCAATCTCTAAACACTGTCTCCCACATCACCTTGACGGCAGCTCCCTGCAAGCAGCCCGGAGCACACAGACAGCAATCTCCTCTCCCACGGCTGTTTGAGTTTTTTGCTTTTCCTCCATGCAGAGACGAGCCATGGCTTCGGGTCACATTTGTCACTGCAGTGCCGGATCTGTGCCCTGACCTGCTGCAAGCCCCTGGCACTTGTCACAGCAGCTCCACAGCTCTTTGCCTGCATCAGGACCATCCATTCTGCGGGACGCAACACCCATGGGGTGCACTGGAGCTTTGCAGTGCTTTGGTGAAGGCACACACTGTGCACACGATGTGGATCTTCCCAGCATACACCTCTGCTCCCTGCAAACCACCAGCGCATCCCTCACTGTACTACCGAGCATGCTCTCCTTGCAGCCCGGCCTTTTCTCTGAATGAATCTGTTTGCACTTTGGAAATAGATGAATAAAAGATCTGCTAACAAGCACGACTAATTAATCAGCTCGCCTGGATGTGGGACTCCTTAACTGCAGCCCTGCTCTTTCAGCCTTTTTAGTCGGCCCATCAGTCCCCCTCTCAGCACCCACAAGAGCTGGGAACACTTTTTTCCTTCAGCATCCATGAGTGCTGCTGGCTTTGTCCAGCTGGCAGCAAGAGCGGGACGGCAACAGCGCGGTGTGCATGGCAATGGCCGGCAACAAACGCTGGTGCCAGCCCAACAAAAGCAAAGCAGTGAAACACAAGTTATTTGTTAAGGACTGAGACGCAGGGTGGGGGGTTTCCTCCCCCGCTGTCTCTTCACCAGCATCAGCCTGGAGCTGCTTTGGGCTCTTTGGTCATGAGCAATGTCCCCATCACTCTTGCGCCAGTGTGCCCCCACCACGTCCCCTCTCAACAGGAGGCCCTCACATGGGGTGACAGGCAGCAAGCAGGGCACAGCTGCTGTGTCTTCTCTCTGCATCTGTCTCACGTGGGGGTTCATTAGGTGACCCCCACCCCGTTTGCTTCCACTTGCCATGCGAGGTTTGTTAGTTCAGCACCGCACCGCTCTTTGTGGCAATGGGCGATGGGCAAAGCTTTGTCTGGGCCTGAAGCAGAGCCCAGAAACAGAGCTGTAATGCTGCACAGAGCCCACACCCTGGCACTGAGGCTCCAGCCTGGACCCCTTTGCTCCCAGACCTGCAACACGGCCCCAGTCTCCCAGCGCACAAATCACGGCACTGCAGTGGGACGCTGCCCGGACCCCCAGCAGCAGCAGCCAGCACAGCTCCCTGAGCCCACCGTGGGATGGGCTGAGTGGCAACCGCTGCTCCAGGGGCACAGGGCAATCGTAGGAAAGAAAGAGCTTCCTCCCCTGCAGCGATGTGGGGAAGCAGCTGGGGCTGCTGCAGCAGTTAAGGGGCAGATTTGGGGACCGAATCCCCACATCACTTCCCTGAGCACCGGGAAGCTTTGCTCAGGATGGGTTCCCTCCACCGTCTCGGAGCCCCCTGCATCCCGCAGCCCCCCCAG
>JAOWBP010004028.1:16675821-16725492 GCA_028571105.1 Tragopan temminckii | reverse complement strand
TTCTACCCCCCCTCCCAAGCCCGCAGCCACCTGTAGAGATCCGGGCAGCAGCTGCCGAGCAAAGCGGCTTAACGGGGCCGCGTCGGGGGGATGGATGCTCGCGGCCACCCCCGGCCACCGCCTTCCCTCCCTCAAAGGGTTAAAACTGCAGCACCGCCGCCAGGGGCCGAGCGGAGCTGCCGGGAACGGCCGGGCCCCGCTGCCCCCCGGGCCCGGAGAGCCGAACTGGGAGCGGGGAGCCGGGGGAGCATCCGCGGGGAGAGGCGGCTGCGGGAAAAGCGGCTCCTTACCTTTGTGACAGTCATGCAGAGCCGAGAGGAAGGGTGAGCGAGCTGTCCGGGGGGGTGGGGGGAGGAGGGGATAACGAAAAAAAAAAATAGAAAAGGGGAAAGAAAAAAAACGAAAGAAAAAAAAAAAGGAAAAAAAATCAAACAGGAAGGCGGTGGGTTGGTTGCTTTTTTTTTTTTTTTTTTTTTTTGGCGTTTTTTTTTTTTTCGCTTTTTTTTTTTTTTCGCTTTTTTTTTTTTTTTTCGCCTGAGCGAAGCGCGGCTGTTTTTCCCCGCAGAGCACTCGGCGTCAGCGGCTGCGGGCGGCGGCCCGGCCAACCCAACCCCTCCTCCTCCTCCTCCTCCTCCTCCTCCCGGCCGGGCGATGCGGGCGGCGGCCCCGGGGGCGGCTCCGAGCACTCCGAGCCGGGACACCCCACCGAGGGTTCACCCCAGCGGCGGGGGGGACGGGGCCGATCTGATGTGACGCTTGGATTTAACGCTTTGCACGCCGAACTGCCCTGCCTTGGCTGCAGGCACCTGCTGCACACACACACACACACACCCCCTCCTTCCTCCGTGTGCAGAAATACACGCGTGGGGAGCGCAGCTCAGCCCCCGGCGCGTTAAAGGCAGCGCTGCGTTCTGCCGTGCCCAGCCGTGGCAGAGCGCTGTGCTCTGTGCGTCCCCCCGCCCCGTGCCCCGCTTACCGCCCAGCGGTGCGCATGGGGTGGGATGCGGTGCTTTTCCCCTCTCCGAAGCAATAAGAGTAAATGCCGCTCTCTGGGCGCCGGAGCTTCTGCAGGAGGATTTTGAGCACGTCCAGTATCTCCCTGTCGGAGCTCTGTTGTAGGAGCAGGGCTGCAAGGCTCGCACAGTGCTCCTGGTCCCCCCACAACCAGCCGGTTCCTATAGGGAGAACATCGCTCCTGTGATGGAGAGGAGCGGTGTGAGCGGAGCTGCTCGCTGTGCCACGCAGCAGCCAGGACTGAATGCCTTTCCCAACGCCCGCTGCCCTGCACTGATGGCTCTGCAAAGCCTGGCTGCTCCGTGGGGTGAGCTGTCAGAGTCCAGTACCATCCATAGCTTTGGATGCAACGCAAAATCTGCCTGGCTGCCAAACTGCACTGCTGAGGGCTCAGTGGGATCCCTAAAAGAAGGACAGCCCCTGCACGCTGCTGTGCAGGCTCAAACCAAAGGGAACCTGAGCACAAGTCAATGTCAGAGAGCAATGCTTTGTCCCAGAGCTCTCATTCCCCTTTTCTACACGCGTGGCACTGGGATGCGCAGGGTTGCTCAGGATGCAGGAGTCCCATTGAGTCCCACGGGGCTGGGTGCCCTGGGACATGGCTGAGCTGGGGCAGCTCCTGCTACAAGGTCACTGCTGTGGGAACAAACCTAAGATAGATGTTTTCTCTCATTTGCTGCTCCCAGCACGGAGCAAAGTGAGCTCTGAGCCCCACAGCACCCTCAGCACCACGGCCTCCATTGCCCAGCCTTGCACACTTACATGACCTTGCACACGTGGTGTTTGCACCAGCTCTGAAGCATTGTGCCCCATTCCTAAAGTTCCCCCTCAGTGCAGGTGGGAGGCAATATTTGGAGCAGCATTTTAACCACTTCTTAGCTCATTTTTAGCACTTTAGCCCGTTGTCTCGTGGCGAGGAGGGAACAACCCCAGCAGGCTGCAGCCAGGCACAGAATTGCCCGGCCATTGGATTAGGAGTTGCACCCACTTGTTTTGTTGTTGCTGAATTAGAAATACTTGAGAGCAAAAAACAAACGCATTTCCAATTCCCCTTAAAGAGAAGAGCTCTGCCAATAAACAAAGGATTTCCTTCTCATAAGGAGATTATACAGCCAAGAGTCTGATGAAAGATTACCGAGTTTTATTCTAGCGCTGAGCCTCCCCACGAAATATCAGTGGATACCATAACAAGCGAATACCAAGTTGTAAAAAACACCCATCCTGCGATGTCCTTCTAAATAACAACTCTGTTTGCAGAGATAAACCACGAGCTGGGAGCTGGGAACTGTGAGAAAGGTTAATGCAGTTAACGTGGAGCTAATGACATTAGCCAGCAGAACAAGCCCCTAATTCCCCAGCCACCCAGCAGTGACCTCTCCCAACAAAAACCCCATTTTTCCCCATTGGTGACCGAAGAGGGAGGCTCAGGGTGGATGGATGGTGCTCAAAACTAAACAGCATTTGGGATGTGGTTGGGGCAGAGGGCGCCGAGGCCCGAATTGTCCAAATGGGGATCAAATGGGCTCCTGTAAAGCCTTGGAGACGCTGCAGGGAAAACTTGCTGTCTGTGGCAGACATTGGAAAATCCTTCTGCTGAATGTAGTCCTGCTCCTGCGTGGAGCAGTGCTCAGCTGGAGCTACTGGGATTAATTAGCACCAATTAGCTGATGGATACAGAGCGCGTGGCGCTGCAAACTGGAGCAGCTGGGGAAGGGGGGGCAAAAGGAATCGGATCTGATCCTGCGGGACCCGTGGTGCTGCAGGACATTGTGTGGTCTGCAGGAGTCCCAGCAGTGACAGCACTGATGGTGTGCAGAGGGCAGCAATGGGCCCCGGGCTCTGCCCTGTAGCCAGGAAAACTGCGGCTCCAAACCCAAACCATCATGCTTGAGAGCAAACTGGAAAGGATTTGATTGCATTTGGGATTGAAATTTAGCTGGTAATGGGCTGCAGGGATGTTGCTACTTGCTTTTAGTTGTGGTTATTGGTGGTGGTGGTTTTTTTTACAGTGCTTGTTCTCCTGCAGTGTGCACTGCAGCGCTCCTGGGGTGCTCAGTGCTGGCACAATGCAGGTCACATCCCTTGGGCACAGTGCAGGGAACCAGCAGCAAACATCCTCCATGTGGGAAGGGCTGCTCCGTCCCAGCGCTGCATGCAGTGCTCACTGTGAGGGTGCTGGGGTGATCGTGTGGGGCTGGGCTGGAACACACAGCACAAACCTTTGCTGCAAAGATCTGCTGAGCAGGGCCGTTGCTGAGAGGGATCCTAAATCTTGCACCAAAAGGATGCTCCCACCTCAGTGTGTCCCCAGGAAAATGTGCAGAACTGAGGCAGAAGCCTGCAGTGCCACCAAATCCCCTTGAACTGGCTCTGGTGTTATCTGCAGACTGAGCGTGAAGCAGGATGTAGTCAGGTTCCCGGCTGAGATGTGAAGCAGGATGCAGGCACAATCCCACAAGCTGCAGGGCCCCCAACCCCAGGATGTTTGCACCAGCCCAGCCTCCAGCCCATTCCTTGCTGGGATGAAGTGCCATTGGGGTGCTGGGCAATGGCCACATAAGCCCTGAGCCCACTATAGCAGATGGCATGGGGATGGGAGGGGGGCGGTTCATGCAGCCAGACACCAGGAGACTCTAAGGTCACGTTCCTTGTGGGGAGCAAACCCATAGCCATTGCTATTGCAAAGCAAGCCCAACTTGTTAGCACTCAGGAGCTGGGCTAATTAATGAACCCCTGTGCCCCCATCTCACTGCATCTGGAGTCCAGCAGAGCTCCACTGCACTTCTGCCCTCCCCGCTGCACTGCTCCCCTTCCCCTCTCTGTATCTGTGGGCTTCATTTGCTGTTGCTGCTGAATGGTAGGAAAGAGAAGCTGCCTCGGTGTGTGTAAGTAACTATAGCATGTCATTGTGGGGATGGGAGCTGCACGGCTTGGGCACGTTTGTGCAGGGCTGCAGGCTGTGTCTGCCTCCAGTGCAATGCATCACTTGCTCAAGGGAAGGTCTGCAGAGAAATAATGTGGAACCCATCCCAACTGTAAGTCTGGAGAGGCTCCACTGTGCCATTACTCAGCGCTTGGCAGGCTCTGTGCTGGGGCCAGCTGTGAGGTTACAGCCCTGCCTTCCAAATGATGACACCCATGGAAGGACACAGCCCACAGCACCAGGCTGTGCGTGGGGATGCGTGAAAAAGAGCTGCGAGGACAGATCCACCAAAAGGTTCCTTGCCCCATTGGAAATGAATGACAGCTCGCCTGGGGCGTTGGGCCGGCCAAAACCCAGCACTGGATAAGTTAGATTGAAATTATTTTATCATGGATACTACACACAGCCTGGGCATGGCAAATCGTCCCAGATTATCCCCAGAGTTACTGCAGCTGTGAATTACACGGAGGTTTATATTTGGATTTCAGGCCAGATAATTTATGGCGAAGTCCAGGGATGGGCTTTTATCTGCTGCTGAAAGTTCATCTGGAATAACAATACTTGGGAGAATCCAGTGCTTGGATGCACAGAAATCCCAGGCCCTTCTGCCTGAAAGCAAAGATGTTTCCATTTAAAAGCACTGTTAGAAAGAGCAAACATCTCCCTGTTACTGACTGAGTGCTCCTCTGCTCTGCCGCCGTCATCTGGTTTGGATTAGGGCTGATGCAGTCCTGCTCTGCCACGGCAGTGAGGAGGGGAGCTTGGAGCTTGTCTACTCACCCCAATTCTGAATTGAATGTGGCACACAACTGCAGGTGAAAGGGGCTCCAATGGGCACGGGGCCATGGGAGAAGGTGCAGCTCCTCCTCCTGGGAGCCCCTTCCAGCAGCACAGTGCCATCCCAAACCATGGGAAACCACCATGATGGGCAGCAATGACCCTCAGCACAGGGATGCTGTGGGGTTTGGGGGATTCCTGCTCCCTAGGGAAGCTCGGGAATGGGGACCCTCTGGATCCAGCTCCAGTGCTTGTTGTGCTTGGTACTGACACAGCGCCTGCCCGAAGCCAGCTCTTGCCATAGCTGCTAATGTGATAACGTGATAAATTGGAAACACTTCGCAGAAGGAGACAGAGGGAAAACCAGAGAACTTGTCCTGTCAGCAGTGACGTTCAAGCAGCATCTCAAGAAGACAGATTCCTCCAGGAATATTCACCCCCACCTTAGGACCTGCTTCATCCCACCTCCATGCCTGCAGGAGCACCCGTAGGTTGACCTGGAGGCTCATCACAGTCCCACATGCCAGGCCAAGCATCCCTGTGCTTTCCTGGACTGGTCTCAGACGAAGGACAAGGAACCCTTCTTGAGATGTCTGCTGGCATTTTGGAGGGAAGGGGCTGCCAAGTTTTGAGCAGGAAGGGATTGTTGGTAGGAAAGAATCTGATTCAGAAAACTCAAGGCATGCAAGTTACAGAGGGAGATCAGCTTAAAGCCACGCACAGAGCTCCAGCCTCAGCCTCCCAGGCCTTGGGTGCTGTGGGACCCATGGGCTGTGGGTGCATCTCAAGAGCTTCCCAGGTCTCATTATTCCCCATAGGGTAGAAATGCAGCCCTGGGATCAGCACACAGAGATGGGAGGTGGGCGCCATGCAAAGTCCCCACCGAGGACCCACACTGTGCTCCCATGTGCTCGCTCTCTATCACTCATTTCTTTGCATCCTCCTGGCTGAGCTCAGGCAGACAAATTTGGGTTTGAACAGAGCATGGATTTAAGGCTGCTCTGAGCCCTCTCCTGTTGGGGAAAGGCGTGTGCTGCGTTTGGACGGACGGAGAATCTGTAGCTGAGGGGAAAGTGGCAGGATTTGGGAGCTCACCTCACAGCAAGGGGTGTGGAAATAGGACTCCATCTTAAGCAGAGAGCCCTGGCACGAGTTCTGGCTGCGGGAAGCCAGCCCGGGCAATGGAAGAAGGG
This sequence comes from Tragopan temminckii, assembly GCA_028571105.1. NCBI lineage: Eukaryota > Metazoa > Chordata > Aves > Galliformes > Phasianidae > Tragopan > Tragopan temminckii. Next base: position 16,719,585 of record JAOWBP010004028.1, on the reverse strand, counting down.
TTTTCCATAGCTCCGTTGTTTGGTGAATGTGTTGGGCAGTCGCATCCAATATGCATTATAAAGGGAAACCCAAAACTCATGGCCCATTTGCGCTGCAGCATCCCGGCGCTGTGGGGCGGGAGGAGGGAGGTGGGGGCGGCCCCTCCCGCCCGGGGCTGCTCGGAGCCGGGGCTGCAGCACTGCCGAGCCCTGCCGGGGATCCCCGGCTGCCCCCCACCCCGTGAGCTGAGCGCAGCCCTGATTCCACAGCGTTGCTGTGTTACCTTCCTGCAGCCCATCGGTGGGGCAGAGCAGCCAACGCGTGCCAACGTGGGGCTGGACCAAGGCACGCTGCAGCATCCTTGTGGGGCTCAGCAGGAGAACACCGCATTTTGGATGCTGAGTCCACACGCTTCGCATTTTTTGTGTCCCAGCCAGCGGCACTGCAGCACCCTCAGGGTCCGAGCGTGGGATGCACCGGAGCATTCTCCGAGAGCTGAACGTGGGGGATAGCAGCGCTATGGGGAGGGGCTGAGATGCGCATCCCAGCGACCAGCCCGAATCCCCGCAGCATCCGCGGCCGCGTTTGCCCCCTAGCGCCGGCAGCCGCCCCGCACAGCTCGGCGCAGGGGCTGGGGCTGAGCCCGCAGACATGTTCGAATGTGCCTCAGTTTACCCGGACAAAGAGAGCTGCTGCCTTCCAGCACTGACTCTGGGCAGACAAAGGGTTTCTGCGGTGCTTCGGACGTGTTGTTAAATGAGAGGCAAGGTTTAGTGCTGTTGTCTGCAGCCCCCAGCAGCAGTAGGTGATGCTGGTACCCAATACATGGACAAAATGCATCAGCTGCCGCCTCTACGAGCAGTTTGGAGGCTGCTTGACCTCCCTCCTGCACCAGAAGTGCACCTATACGTGGTGTGCATGTTTCGTGCAGCTCCAAAGATACGTGGTCACGTCATCCCCCACCCCCATATTGAGACCCCTGCCCTCGAAACCCAAAATTCAAGGAGCTGCTACCTCTCCCCCCCCAAATGCCCTGATTTCTCAGGCAGTGAGATCCTGCTGGAAACGTGGATCTGGGGTGACGGTGCAGAGCCCATTGCCGTGGGGTGTTTCACACTCCCCTCTGGCTGAGGGCAGCTCCATCTCCCCCCGCCCTCATCCCCAACCTGCAGAGGGAGCACCTCGATGCTGGGTGTGACAGCAGTGCGGTGCCAGCTGGGAGAGAAACAGCTCGTTAGGCTGAAGGTGCTAATTGGCAGCTAATTGCTTTAAAAGGGCGGGGCTGGTGTAAGGGGGGTGCTTTGGTGCTGCGTGGAGCTGTGCTGCCCTGGAGGTAAGTACTTCGGGTCTGCTGTTTGGGAGGGTCCCTGGGTGCTGCAGAGGTAGCTTCCCTTCTGCACAGCATCTCCCAGCCCTGCTGGGCTGTGCTGGGGGCAGGGGGTAGGAGCGAGCTGCTGGCTCTGCTCGGGGTTGGAAGGTTTGGAAGCTGCTCGTAGGGCTGCAGGTGATGTGATGATGGGTTCACCCCTGTGGGTGTATCTCTGCACCACGTGTGTCCTTATGCTCTGCAGGCTCTTTGTGGGGTGACAAGGTGCTGCTGGCCCCAATGATGGTATCAGGCCAATGCATCTGTGCTCCCTGTAGGGAATACCTTTTTTGTATCCCTGTGTGGATCCTCTAGCCCTCATCTTGACTGGCTCTGAATTAGCGTAAGTCTCTGCTTCCCTGCCTCAGGCACTGCCTGTGAAGCAACCTCAGCCTGATGCTTGTTGTGCTGTGCCCCCAACAGGGTGCCCGTGGCCATGGGGATGAGTGGGGTTGGGATACCTGAGCAGGGCCTGTGTCCCAACTGTGCTGTGCCTGTGCATCTGCTCCACAGCTGGAGGCACTGAGTGGCCCCAGGGTTGGCATCCTGTGGTCAGCACTCCCTCCTCCCAGCTGGGTTCTGCTCCAAAGGGCTTTGGGATGGGAAGAGGTGCAGCGCTGCTATAGCCCTGCAGCTGCTTGGAGGATGGCTCTATGCTGCTCCCCCTGTGCGCTGGGGAGAGCTGCCTGCAGGCAGCAGGGGAGCTGGCATCCTCATTTTTTAAGTCTTATTCATTTTCCTGTGAATAAACTTGGGAGGTTTAATAATGAAGTTGTTTGTGTGAGTCTGTGGATGTGTGTTGCATGCATAAGGGGAGTGCAGATGAAATGATAGAGCAAGGAGCAGCTTCCTAAATGTTTGGAATTGCTGTGAAAGAGCTTCTTTTTGGGGTGCTTCCAGCTTTCCAGCTCTGAATTTTCCCTTCAGGGGACTTCGGAGGCTCCTCTTCTCACCCTTGGATCAAAGGTGTTCATATTTGGGACAGATCCACTTGCTGCTCGGAAGAGTAATTGGAGGGGGGGGGGGGGAGGTGCTGTAAAGGGAAAAATGCTGTGAGATTCCTCCCTGCCTGCACCCCGATGAGATGGGGCCTGGGATGGGCTGCCAAGTACTGCAGAAGAGAAACCACAATCCTCATTCTGGTCTGATGCTTCTAGCAGGCCCTGGCTGGTATGGCAGCAGCAGGGTAATTGAGAGCTCCCCAAAATGGCTTTCAGGTGTGGGTAGGCAGTGCAACAGGGGCTATAACACGAGATGAAAGGAATGGCTTTGCTTCTGTAAATGGATAACCTATACATCGTGCTTAAGGGAAATAAAGACTTGAACACATAAAATGAGATTCCTATATGATAGGACTGTGGAAAAAGTAGCTGATGGAATAATTTTACACCTGAGATGTCCTGTGGTGATGGATATAGCAGGGGTTCAGTGTGAAGAGCCCGGAGGTGGAGTGGAGCTGGGGTGCTCCAGCATCAACAGCGTTTGATGGGTGCAGGGTGGGATGTAACACATGTGGGCAGTGATTTATTGGCACCTGAGTGCACCAACTTCCTATCTCTCCATCCTGGAGTCCTGTGAACATCTGGTGTTGGGGGAGGATGACTTTAAAGGGTTGGATGAGTCCCATTGCCCTTCTCAAGCACCATGAGTGCAACATCCAGAGATATCATGACATCACCTGGTGCTTTTCCCCTCCCCAGACAACAAGCAGGGCTGTGTGCCCCTGAGCTGCTCACCTGCTGCAGCACGTGGGGCACGTGTTCTCCCAGTGGAAAGAAAAGCTGCAAAATGTTGTGCTCTTCTCTCTGCAGTCTGCACAACTGTATTTGCATCCCCCTCCCTCAAGAACTACGTACAGTTAACTAGAGCCAAGAGTGGGATGGGTTCTGCTCAGGGCATGGGGAAAAGCAGTGGGTTCAGCAGGTGGCTGTGCTGCTCATGGGGCAGAGAAAGGAGGAAATATGCTGTAACACGGGGAGTGCTTGCAGGGGGTGGAAGTGCCCTTTGCTGGCCTGCAAGCCAGAGCGATTTCTCTATTAGAGGGTGATGCCTCTGTGCACCCACCTGTGGCCCATGTGCTCCTAGGGCTCCCAGCAGTCCCAGCATGGCTTTGTGAGTGCTCCATGTATGGCTGCTACAAATGTGGCCCACAGATGGCACGTAACAATGTGCTTCTCCACCAAGAGGAAGACCTTAAACATGCTTCGAGGCAGATCTGCTCACCTTGGTGCTTTTATTATTGCAGTGCTGCACTTGGTGTAAATACCTCCTACAAACAGAGCTGTCTGTACCTTCCAAGCTGTGACATGAACAGATGCAGTGGGTGATGTGCAGCACCGTCTGCTGGAGGAGAGATGCTGGCGCTTGGATTCGGATAGCAAAATGAACCCATCCCTGCTCTGCCCTCCCCAGGCAGCAAGGATCAGGGCCAGCCCATGCTGGCACAGCCCTGCAGCGTGCCGGCCGCGGGCAGCTCGGGCAGCACAACATCTTGTTCTCATTACACCAGGGCAGGTTTCTTGCTGATGCTGCATCCTCCCCGTGAGCCGGCATTTCCGTGCCACTGAGTCATCCCCGACGCTGGAATGTGGCCATGTGTGCACCGCCCTGCACAGCCCTGCTCTCCTGGCTGTGCCCCGTGAGGAACATAGGGAATAAGAAATGTTAACGTGGTGACTTTGAAGGTGGTGGCTGAAATAATGTGGGGGGGAAGCTGGAGAAGAAAGCTGCTCAGGAGCTTCTGTTAGCAGGTGGAACGGGGTGTGAGTACAGCCAGCATGGCTGCAGGCACTGTAGCGAAGGGGTGACTCTTTCCCATCTTGTTTTGCACTGATTGCCATGGAAAGAGGTGAAACCAAAGTAAAGGTGAAAACTTGGTTCTTCCATGGCTTTAAGCATGCGGTGGGATTGAATTGAATTCCTGAACAGGAGCGAGCAGCTCCAGCTTGGAGTGGTGCTTAGTGGTTTCATAGCAGCCCTGTGCTGGGACATTGAAGTTTGTATGCTGGGCAAGGGGAAGAGAAGCCCCTGGTTCAGCCAGGCAGTGAGCACCTCAGCGTGAAATATTCCTTGTCTACCCACACGATCCACAGTGCACGCGTTCAGATGTTGAGACAGTGCTTCAATGTGAGCCAGGAGGACGGGCTGTGTTCAACACCTTCGCATTTTCCTTTTTCCAATCTTTCTCCATTCCTCTAATTGGAAGCCTTGGGCTGGCATTTCCTGCCCTGCAGACCATGCTGTATGGCACAGACAGGCGGCCAGGAGATGGCTCAGCACTGCGACGAGCAGTGGGTCAGCGTTCCCTGTGAGAGCTACCTTCCTGCTGGATGCATTCAACCTTCCTTCCCTTCCCAAAAAAATAAAATAATTTGAGAATGCGTTGGCATTCAGCTCTGTAATAAAGCCATAGATTTTGTTAACTAAGAAGCACCTTATATGGGCTCTTTCTTACTTAAAAATCAGGCTTGTGAATTCCTTGGCAGAAGCAGGGAACTTTGCACTAACACAATCTGTGCTGGTTATAGGTGTGACACCAGAGGCTGTCTTGGATATCTGCGCCTTTCCCTGCAGTGCTCGTGTGCTGCATCTCCACCATCTCCAGCACCATGTTGAAAGGCTGCATTCTCAATACGAGGGCATGTAGGTTTTGCTGCTTTCTCTAATTTCTAATCCCTGCTATTCCCAGCAGAGCCCATTGGTTTTCAAAGCAATGGCCATAGTGTCAGCAGATGCAGCTTAGCTGGCTTGTTTGTACTTCAGGCTTCCTACAACAGAAAAGATAGGGCCACCCCAGTGGTGGTAGACGGGAGAGAGGAAACTTTAAAAGCCTGTAGCAGTGTGTACAGCGTGGTACTTGCCCTGTATTTATTATCAGCCATGGGGGGGAAGAGTTGAGCACCTTGCCCCCAACTTGTGCTTTCCAAATAGACATGAAGGACACTGGATGCTCTCCCAAAGGGCTGACTGCTTGTGGTTTGTGCTTTGCTGAGCTCGCTCTGTGTTCATGTTAATGCAGGTGATGGTCTGTGGGGTAACCAGGAGCTGATGCTCCAGCACAGGGATGTGAGGTCCTGGCCATTGCTGCCTGCGGGGCAGGGATTGAGATGTTTGCACTCCCTCAGCACTGGGCCAGTAATGGCCTTAGCAGAGCGCAGCTGGCAGAGCCCGGCGCTCTCCAGACACCTGGAATGTGTCACATCTTTCTCCAGTGCCTAAAAATGGCTCATCTCCTGATTCTTCGCAGAAGGCTGTCTGCAGGGCGCCAGCTCTGCTCTTGGACCCAGGTGAATGGACAACAGCAGATCCAATTTGTTGGTCTGTCTGGTTTGGAAAAGCATTCAAGACAGTTGGATGAGACACTCTGTGAAAGCATGAGGGCTGGTTGTGCTGATCTAACTGCCTCTCGGGGTGGGCGATGCGCTCATTCTATGTTGAATTGACTCAGTCTCTCCAGTCCCAATCCATCTCTCCATTTCCTCCGGAGCAGCGTGAGGATGCAGTCCCCATCTCACCCATAGTGACTTGCACCCCAGCACTGCTTCTGGCTCCCAGTGAGCCTCGGATTTGTTCTGTTTCCCTTTGCTGAAGCTTCTGAATCTCCTTAGAGCTCACTTTAAAGAAGACTGTTGTGTGGTTTTCCTTTAAGAGGGGGAAAAGCATATTTTTGGTTTCAAAGTGGAAAAAACTTACATCTCTTTTGCTCTTGCTTGGGGCTGGGAGGACACAGAAGTCTTCCCTGCTTTGTGCTTTGCCAGTGGTTGGTGCCCCTTGTTCCATCCTTGGGTGCACAGGGGATGTGCACAGCACCCTTCTGCCTCCTCATTTCACAGCAGCAAGAAGGAAAAAGTTTGGGAGTCTATTTCTTAATTCCTTCTTTGCAAACGATTCCGTGCCCAGAGTCACTTTCCTGTTGCATATTTTCCTCTCCAGTACGTTCAGCAGCGTATTAATCAAGAGCTCCTCTGATGTTGTGATTTTTATGGGCTGCCAACTGCACAAAGCCAGTTTGGCATCCTCTCCAACGAATCAGTTTGAATGGCTTTACCGTTTGTATTTCAGGCTTAGCTGTGTGTCACTTCAGTAGAATTAAAGTGGGGGGGGTGAGCTCCAGAACTCATATTGCACAGCAGCTCTTTCCAGACTGAGAGGAATCTCTGTACTGTGGGCAAATGGAGGCAGCAGAAGTGTGCAGCTGTAAATAGAACTTCCGTGGAGTGGGAGATAATATTAATAATAAATAGTTGAGCTTTACGCAAGAGGGTTTTTTTTTCCTGCCATGGAAAACTTCCCAGGGGAAATATTCTGGGTTTATTGGCGAGATGTTTGAATACTTTCGATTAAGTGGATGAGGGTCTGGTGGAGCATCATCCTCTGTGGAAGGCCGTGGGATGCAGTGCTGTGTGCTGGCCCCATGGCTGAGCACCCGGCTCTGTGCTCCCGGTTGGGGTGATGGAGTTTACATTGACTTCATGTAGGTCAGTGCAAAAGTGCAGTGCTTGGCGTTCAATGGGTTTGTGGCAGATGAATTGCTTGGGATTCTTGGGGCTCATTCATCTGGAGTGAGAAATAAAGAGGGAGAGACTAAATAAATGGTGGAAAATAATGCGAGGTAAGCAAACAAAGAAATTGCTCGGTAGCAAACGCTACTTTTTTTGAGGCTAATGCTCTGTAAATGTTGTGTTGGAGCTGCCTGAGCTGTGAAGTCACTGGGACAGCACCTGGGGAGGGTCAGCCTGGACTCCGGCTGGGGTGAGTGGGCTTAACCCACGTCAGGAAGCTGTGGAGCAGTCTGTTAGGAGGTGGATGTTTACAGCTGGGGACCAAGAGAGTTCTGAAACGCCCAGCAGTGAGCACCCTGGCTGCTGGGGCTCTGCAGGATATATTGCAATCGCATTGGTTAGGTGGGGTTTGCGCAAATCAGCCTGGCACAGTCCTAAACCCAGGTGTGGAATGTATCTGAGCTGGGAGAGCCTTGGTGCTCACTGTGGGAGTGCTTGGCTGGAGTGCAAGCCTGGTGGCACAGAGAGGAGCCTTCTGGCCAGGGTTGATAAATACAGCAATGCTGATGGAGTGCTGAGGGCAGAGTTCTTCCAAACACTGCACTGCTTCCAAGCTGCTTTCCAGAGGTGAAGTTATTTCCTTGAGTTGCTTTGAGCCTGGAGAACCAGGAGGGTCCTCTCCCCATCCACCCTCCCCAGCTGTGCCCAGGGTGCTCGTACCTGCTGTGCTGAGTACCACTAACTATAGGATCCCTGTGTTGGGACCCCAAGGTCGCTCCCCACACTGTGCTGCAGGGAATGCTTTGGTTAGAAAGGCAATGGGTGAGGAGCTGAGTGCTTAGAGCCCTCCGGATGGCTCCCTGGGGCTTTTAGCCTGTCTGCCTGAGATCTTCCTTCTTGCCGCCTGCTTTCATTTCCAGCCTCGTGCTCAGACGACGTAAGGTTTCCTGGCCTCGTGCAGAGCTGCTAATCCCTGGAAGAGCATGGCTTTGTGTTTACATCAGCCTTTGTTTTGGACAACCAACTCTCCAGGGCTCTGAGCTCAGTCAGCCTCATGACAACCAGGCGTGGCAGCACCATGTGCACTTCATTTCCCCCCCCCCCATCCCCAGGTGACCATCTCCTGCCCACCCCTGAGACTCCCAGGGGGGAGTCTGGCTTTGTGCTGAGCACCCCCTGCCCCATCCCTCCCCAAAACACGGGGGAGGAGCAGCCTTGGGTACCACATCGATCTCATCCCAGGCAGCTCACCGTGGAACACACCGTGCGACCCTATCAGCCCTTCCTCTGTTTGGATTTGGGAACTGGGGGTTTTGTTTTCATTCCTGGCCTCTGTTTACATTCCTTGTATCCTGGCTTAGTGCTTCTATAGCTCACAGTGGCTGTGTCCAGCGCATGACACCCTCTTGAAGGTCAGGAGCGAGGAAAGGCTGAATTTAGGGAAAATCTGAGCATGTGTGGGGAAGTGTATTGGGAATGTGTGGGATGAGTTGCAAGCACAGGGGAAGTAAGTTCAGGTTGTCAGCACACCAGGCTGTGCTTTTAGCTCTGGAAGCATTGTGGGGTGGGAGCTTCAGCAGCGACCTAGCTTGGATGCAGGGATGGCTGCTGAAGTTTATTTGCAGGATTTTCCTTGTGAGAGATGCACAAAGCCTTGCTCAGTTCAGGATAGAACCTGGGGTCATCCAGCACTGCCTCCTGGCTCTGAGTGAGGGCACAGTCAGCACAGCTTTCTCCTATCCAGATTTCTTAAGAAGCCCATCCAGCGTTGTTAATGTGGGGAAGACATGAGATCTTCCCTTTGGGAATGGCTGAGAAACAGCTTGCGTCACTCCCTGTGCAGCTCTGCAGCCAAGTGAGCTTGCTGCCTGGATAGAGGCCACTCTGCTTGCTCTCTCCTTGCTTCCTACCAACCTGCAGCAGCACTGGGTGAGGTCCTGCTCTGTACAGGAAGGGCTGAAGGAAGCAGAATGCTGCTCAGGTGCAGATTCAGTGCTGGGGTTTGCTTCCCCTGCTAGAGGGATGGGTTGGTTTAACCTCAGGAATGTCTGGATGCAGAGCACTGACTGTCTGCAGCATGTGTGGATCTTGGTTTGCACTTTGTCACATGTTGGCCCTGCAAGGACAGCGTGAGGGTTTGGGCTGCAGACTTGTGACACCTGAGCCACATGTCTTCATGGGGCTGAAGCTGAGGGCTGCCCTCCCACACCAAAAGCTGTTGCTTTGCTCTGATTTCAAGGCAAAATTTTCCTCTCTCACTTTCTCCATCCGTTTGTTCCTGGCTGCTGGAGGGCCCTGAGGACTCCATGCCACTCACGTGGGGTTGGGTTTGGTTTTGCAGCACAGCGCAATGCCTGAGCAACCAGCAGGAGCAATGCTGTGTGTACCTGCAGGTGCAGCATCCCTACCCTGAACACCTTCTGCCTCCAGCAGAACCCAAAGTGAGGAACCCCATCACTGGGACTCGCTGAGAGCCAGGCACAGATCGCAGCACATCTTTTCCTAGTGCTCTGCCAAGTGGCTGTGCAGGGCTGGGGAGGGCTGTTTGTTTCCAGCCCCACTGCTCTCTATTGGAGGTGGCTGTTGTGCCCTCCCCAAAGTGCTCCCACTGCTGCTGGGCTCATTGCAGCTGGGGTAGGAAAGATGTCAGAAATGAAGTGATAGCAATGAAAAATAACCCCTATCAGCTGCCTGGGGCTGTGTTCTGCCCCAGGGCACTGCACTGGTCTGCCCTTCACCCTTCCTCTGCAGGCTGAGTTTTTGGAAAGCACTGGGTTGGATAAACCAGAGCTCAAATTGCACTGGGATCCAAGAAAAAGAAAGGGAGAATAGCACTTAACGTGAGCCCAGCTTTTTGCTTTTTACAGGATTAATATCATATGATGAATAGATGAGATTTATCTGCTGTAGGCTTTTTGGATGTTAAAGAGCCCTGCTGCTGAGCTTGCAGCTGGAATATCACGGGATGTCCCATAATAACTTTGCTTTCCTCAAATAACATTTTTGCATGGGGGTGAAATGCCATTATTTCCCTATTTCCTTGTTTGTGTTTTCCCATCTAGCCTCTCCACAGACAGCTGTTTACATTTTGGGAGCATGACATCAGTGTTAGCACAGCTCCTCTCCTTGAACCCTCGGCACTTGTGCTGGGGAAGCAGCGCTGAGACACAATGATGTGCTGAAAATGGCTCCAACTCAAGCTAATGAGAGACCCCAGGAGATGTACAAGCTGCTGGTGGACAGCTGATGGAACAGAGCAGGGCTGAAGGAGAAAGCTTCCCCAGCTCAGTGCAGGTTGGAGAGGAAAATCCCAGGTTCAGCTCTGTAACCATGCTTCAGGGATGAACAGCAGTGCTGCTGGGTCAGGAGATACTGCAGCATTGCGGTGCTGGGCTGCATGTCCTGGGGCATCCGTTGTGCTGTGTGAAACATGAGGCTTGTGAGCAGGGAAATGTCCTGTTCTGCCCCTGATACCCTGGAGAATGGCATCGGTGCCTGGGAGAAGCAGGGATCGCTCCCTCTGTGCTTGTGTTGTAAATCTCTGCTTACTGATGGAGATTTTTAGTGTTAGGCTCTGCTCCCTAAAAACTCTGAACTTTCACCAAACCAACCCTGCACTCTGCTGCCTTCATCTCTTGCTGCCCCCTGAAATTCTGTTTTTTTTTTTTTCCTTTCAGATTAAGGTATGGGAGGGACAGCTGGCAAGCGCAGTTAAGAGCTGAGAACATTTGATTTTGTCCAACAGCATTTTGCTGGGGGAAGGGGTGCAGCGCAAACAAGCTCCAGAGCATTTGCATCTCTGAGACAGTTTGGATCCCACTACTGCTTTGATCTCTGTTCCAGACATGTGTCCTCTCCCCCTGGTGCCCCAGAATGTATATATGTGGGATGGAAGGGGGAGTAGGAAGAGGAACTGCTTCTCCTAGGCGCTCCCTTGCTTCTAGAGGAGTATCTTGAGCAAACTTCTTCTGCAGCCCCCAAGCTGTCTGGCAGAGAGTTGGCAGGTAGGGATGCTGCTGGTTGGAGCTGTTTCAGATCTTCCCTATCAGCTGGGTGGTAAGAGAAGTGTTGGGCACACCTTGGTCTGGTGGAGCATGGTCTGTGCAGGCAGCAACTGCCTTTGATTGGGATTGGAAGAAAGGTTTGGGGGGGGGCCTCTGGGGTCTGAAATTAAACCTGCAGCAGTGGGTGCATCCTTCGCAGGTTGCTCCCAGATTTGGGGAGGGAGGAAATATCACCCAGGAGATGTCGTGTAGTATGTTTGGGGCTGTTCAGCACACCCAGAGGTGACAGGGCTGTTGATGACAATTCTCAGGGAAGCCAACCCAACATGCAGAGTCGTAGCATCCCATAGTGCCTGGGAACAGCCCAGGAGGTGCTCCTTCGTGCACTGCTGCTTTGCTCCCGCTCCCCAGTGGATGTAGTGCCTGAAATGGGGTGACTGCACAGCAGTGGTGACACCACCATCAACAGTGGCCCCGTGCAGACTTATTGCCACCAGTCCCACTGAGGCATGGGGACCCCAGCAGGGTGCTATGGGGACACGGATCCCATCCAGCACAGCCCCAACACTGACCCGATCCCTAAAGGGTGCCGTGGCCGCGTGCAGGCTGTCCCCTCTCCTGCTGTACCTCCTCCAAGCCTCACTCGTCCCTCCCACTCCCTCCCAATGCTCGTCTGCTGTCAGGGAGCAGGGGAAGGCTGGGGATAAGGAAAGGGCTTTCTGAGCGGGGCTACCACTCTGGCTGGGTGTCTCCGGCAGATGCTCGGGGTCGGGGAGCCCCCGGTGCTCCCATGGACTTTCCCAGCGGGATGCTCCTCGCCTGCTCCCTCTGCCTCCTGCCCGGTAAGAGCCCACTCCCCTCTGTGTCTGGGAAAAGAACTCCTGCTGGCTTAGGCAGAGGGAAGGAAGGTGTTTGGGAAAGCCCAGGTTCGATGCGGCTGCTGGAGCAGGAGGGAGGGAACCGGGTGCCTTGGAGGCAGGCAGAGTTAGTTAAAGGGGATGGAGTGCTTCCCCATTCAGGCTGTGGGCACGAGTGGGATTAGTTAAGCAGCTTTCTGGAGTATAGAACAGAGAAGAAATAAGTCCCCTAGACAACATGACCCTTTTACCTTGGGTTAATTTTTGCATCCTTTATCTAGCTTATAATGTAACTTATCCTGTTGTATGTGAAGCTGCTATGCAAAAGAGAAGTGCCTGGGATTAAACAAGTGAAGAAGGTATTTAGGTCTGTGTCTTGCTTATGGATGTGCTCCTGCAGTCCTGTTCGGCTGGGATGGGACAGAGCTCAGCCCGTTGCTGCCCACTTGCAGGAGGCTCCATCCTGCTGTGGTTGCAGCTGGCAGCTTCCTGCACACAGCCCAGGCTGGGGCTGCTCAGCTTCAAAGTGAAGAAAAGAGCTCATTCCCACTACCAGGAGCACCGCCGGCGGCTGCGCATCCCCGGCAGCACCGAGAGCTAATGCCACTGTAAACACTTCTAAACATCCCAATGGAAAGCAAGCCAACACTTTCTTTTTTGTTTTCCTTTTGTTTTTCTCCTTGCTAATAGCACTGTTGCTGGATGGTTTCAAGCCAGCGGCGGCGGGGCTGCTTTTCTGTGCCTAATGGGGACCATGTGTGCACGGCTCGCATGGCGGAGGGCGCGGGGCTGCCTGCGTGGAGCTGCGGGGCAGAGCGCTGCGGCCGCCCTGGCCATGCTTACGTGGGCAACAGAGTCCCTCAGTGAACTCCTCTTAAAGAGCTGCTGCTTGTAGAGCTATTATAGAGTGAGCTCAGGGCTGTGGTAAATCTGTGTTTCTGCTCTGGGCTGCATAAAAATCCTCGGGTTGAGTGTTTCTGCCTGTGGGTATCGTCGTCTGTATGATGGCTGAGGGGGATGGTGCTGCTCCTGGGGTGACAGAGACACAGAAAGGGTTAGCACTGCTTCCAGCACAACGTGGTGGTCTCTGAGCCCAGCCAGACCCAATGCTTCGTGGCTGTATTTCAGTGTATTTTGCTGAGGACTGACTAACTCAAAGCAAGTTTGTGCCATGTGTGGGCACTGAGCTGGGATGTGCATTGTTGGGAACTGTCCCTTTGCTATGCAGGCAGCCACTGAGCGTTCTGTTGGTCTGCAAGGCACTCACCTGGGCTGGGAGTCCCTGAGTCACTGCCATGTTTCTGGTGCTGGTGGGCATGGGGCATCCTTCAGGGGTTACTCAGTACTGGGGGCATCGTGGTGCCTGGGGGCCACCAGTGCCATATGTCCTGTGGACAAATGTCTAAAATCCAGGCCAAGGACTTGCTGCAATAAACCCTCCAGGCATTGGCTGTGTTGGGTAGTAGATTGCAAGAGAGGTGAGACTTACACCGTGGGGACTGGGTGTCTGAACAGATATGAAGATAGATTTCTTTGGGAAGTCATCCTTAGATGCAATAACTTGTCATTTCACAGCGTGCATTTGTTTTCCTGCATTAGTTTCCTTGTTCAGAGAAGGCAAGTCAGCTCATCCCTTCACCAAAGGGTCACCAAATGGTAAAACCCTTGTGCTTGCCTTGTGGGACATCTTTGGAATGGTCCAGGTGGGGTCACAGGGGACCTCCAGCAGTTGTGCCTAAGGCTTTGCTGATGGGAACTAAATGCTGCATGGCTGCAGAACCCAAAGATCAGGGCTGGAATGTCCCTCACCTCGAGTCCTCCATCTAACAGCCAAGGTTTGGCCATTGGAGGTCGGTGGGCAATTTGAGTGTAGGAAGTCCATCTCCATCCCAGAGCCTTATGATGAACCTCTCATTGCTCTCTAGGCATCTCCCCTGGGAGAGGAGCATTTAGAGAACAGCTGATATTCATCCCCCATTGCTGGTTGTGTATTCCTGGTGAACACATTGCAAATGAATAATCAGTGTGTTCCTCGATGCTGTTAAACATGGCCTGCTGCAATTAATGCAGCCACACAGCTCCTCCCCTGCTTTTGGGGGGCCAGAAAGCTGAACTGTGGAAGCACAAGGTACTGCTGTAGCTAGTGCCCCGGGGCTGTTTGTTAGATGTTTTGTGGGTAACCAGGAATGTTACAACACATGCATCTGTGATGACTGATCTTCTGTTCATCCCCAGTATTCCCTGGCTCTCTATCTGCAGCTGTGGCAGCCACCGAGATCCGTTTGTTTCCTAATAACTGATGACAAATGCTGGCTTTGAGATAGAGACCTGGATAGGAATTTGGTGCTTTCAGCGTTTCATTCTGCAGAGTTTGATAGAGGCTGAGGCTGGAGGGAGGCACAGAAACATGTGGTCCACCCTGTTCCTCCTCGGAGCCTGCTAGCTTTTGCCCAAATACTCCATATCAACCTCAAAGTCTTCTCTAAGCCGATCCTGAACATAAAAGTAAACAGTATGTGTGACAGATGGATTGCAGAGTAGTGTCTGATGCCACCAAAGGCCATGTGGCAATGGGGATCCCATCATGGGAGCTTGGCTGACTGCCCTGGACACACTGGGGTGGTGTGGGTCACAGTGGTTCAGTGGCAGTGTCTTGCATGTGCTGTCCCACACTGTGGAGGTTGTCTCTCCTGCATGGGTTTGGGCAGTAAGAAAGGGAATGGTGCAAGGACGGCTCTTGGGCTAAGGAGCCCAGAGGTTGGGCTTCACCCTATGCTTCCACCCTGTCCCAAGCTGTGACAGCACTGGCTTTGGGGGTGCCCTCAGTAAGAATGAATTTATCCTAGCAGCTCCACTGCCCAGCTCAGATCTCCTCAAATTGACAGTTTGCAGCAAAACAATGAGCAGCAGCCACCCACTTCTTAGCTTGGGGCACCATGGCAGAACCTTCACCCGCCCCATGGGGACCAGGGGTAGATAGGTTGATGGTTGGACGATGGGTTGATGGTCAGACTAGATGATCTTAGGGCTCTTTTCCATTGTTTATGATTCTATGACCCAGCTGGGGGCACAGGCATGGATCTGGGCAGGAGGAAGGTGCAGGGACCCTGAGAGCATCCCTGGCACAGGAGTGGCTCAGGGCTGCACAGGGAGGACCTATTTTTATTCTTTTTGGCAGCAAAGGTACCTTTTTTTCCCAAGTGCTGTTCCTCAAATGTGCTTTATTTTTCCCCTTTTCATTATTTGACCTGACAAGAATCAAAAGTTTGGACTCAACAGAAGTTCCAGTTTGGAAAGGAGGTATTTGAGGCTTCCTGCCTTGGCGTGATCACAAGCAAAACATGTGGGTTTTGGTCACATATTTATGAGAGTGATGTCACTTCTGACAAGAAAATGAGGCTGAGCTCTCTGGGTTGCTAAATCTCCTTGACAACCTTTCAGAGAAACTTCCATTAATTTAAGCCGGCTTAAATCTTGACACATTTATTTTCTTTCTTTCTACCTCGAATGCACCCACATCTGTCTGCTTTCCTAAATTCCTTCCCTCCTGTGTCCGCATACCAGCAGTGTTGCCATCCATTGTCTGGAAGCTTTCTTCCTGACCGCTTTGTTTTTCTGCCTGGTACCTGCTGGAAGCATGGGGCGTGCTGGCCATCAGAGCCCATGTCCATCTCTGCAGTTTTGGGAGCCAATGGGTTTAAACTATGGGATTAGATCAAGGTTAGCTGCAACCCCTCATGCCTACACAGGCATTATTTATGTTTGTTTTTTTTTTAAAAAAAAAAAAAGAGCTTTGGGTACTTTTGAAGAGGAGGGGCAGCAGATTGGAGCCCAAGCAGTACTGCAGAATGGGGTTTGGGCTCCTTGGGTGGGTGGTGGCTTTTGCTGGACAAGCACAGCTCTGCTGTTGTGGTCTCTTTCTTTCCATCTCTGCTATGGGACTCGGTGGAGACATTTGAAGACGGAGAGAAAAAGATCCCAAACTGTTGAGTTCTAATACCTCAATCACTGGGGAGACATCCCAGAAAAATGCGAACATCTGAGAGCAGCAGTGCTGCACCCCTCCCAAGGATTTCAAGGAGATCAGTAAGGATGGGAGGGAATGTTTTTACCATTCCTTTCCCTTTTTTCCCCTCTTTTCCAACCCTAAATGCAATCTAACCAAGGTCGGCTCCCAGTCTGGCTTCCCCCTTCACACTGTGCCTTTCCTTTGGGGTAGCAAACCCCATGGGAAACTGCTTTCCACCTTCACACTCTGCACACATGCATTAGTTGGCCTACCTCACATTTCTCCCTGCTTGTCCCTGTTTAGAGACTTTTGTGTTCTATTAAGTGCTTGCACTCTTGGTTCTTTTTCTTCTCCAAGCTGCCTCTTGCAAACAGCTCAGTTGCTCTTTATTGCTCCAGGAGCCCAAAGCTGTCCAATGCATTAAAGCTAAAAGCCATAGGATGGGTGTCCCCAACTTGTCCCAGCATTCCTGCTCCCCATAACCATCTGCTTTCGTGCCAGCTGCACTGACAGAAGAAAATGCTCCTTCAGTGCAAATTTGGAGGATGTTCTCACCCCCTGTGCACCCTTCTCTCCCTCTGCCACACTCTGTGCCTGCTGCTCAACTCCTGCATGTCACCAGTGGGCAATGGTTAACTCGAAGGAGGTTTTGATTTGTTTTGCAATGTTAAATCAGGTCAAACTACCACAAAATGTGCTGGCTCTCATTCTCCCCAGTCTTTTTTTTTTTTCCCCCTGCTTTCTAGAATTTCTTTTTGTAGGATTATAAAGCTTCTTACCTCAGCTCTCTGTTGGCAAGGCTGTGTTTCGCTGTTTATCAAGCCAACATTGCCAATTTGTCACTATGACTGCAAAAAAAATCAGGTTTAATCCTAACATTCCTACCTACAAAAGCACTTTCCATCCTAAATTTCCTGCCTGGGAAGCAGCGTTCCCAATCTCTCCTGTTGACAACCCCTTTGTTTGAGTACTGAACGTGACCCTTCTGCTGCCTGTAAAGCTGCCTTATGGGCAATGCCAGGATCCTTTATTTGCAGTAGGCTAAGCGGTCCAGCAGTTACTTGCTGCCTGGAGGTAAACAAGCTGGGATGTGCTGGGTGCCTTACATCCCTCCCTGCACTACAGCCACACCAGTTGTAGAAAAGGGAGGTTTAGACTGGATATAAGGAAAGGTTTGTTTTTGTTTTTTGTAATAAGGATAGTGAGGCACTGGTTGCCCAGAGAGGTGATGAATGCCCTCTACCTGCAGACCCCCAGCGTCAGGCTGGAGGACCTTTGAGCACCTGGTGGAGCTGTGGGTTTCCCTGTTCATTGCATGGGAATGGGGTCAAATGGACTTTACAGGTCCTTTCCACCTCAAGCTGTTCTATGATTGCTCTCCCTGGCAACCCCCCGGTGACATCAGCTTCTGCTTGCATGTGAGATGTGATTCTAACTGTCGTTTCTTTGGTGCTGCAAAGCCCCTGGAGAAGGCAGGAGGTGGTCAATGGGGATGGCTGGGTGCCAGAATGCAGTCTCACATCTCCTATGTCCTTCAGTGACTGCAGGAGGGGTGGGGTGAGTGCATTTGGGATCTCAGCCTCCCATCCATTGCAGGTTATCAAGGTGATGCTGTGCCACCAAGCTGCTGCGATGTGGTGAAACCAGCTTTGTGCCATGCTGGACAACGGTGTTTGGGTTGGAGATAATTCTGGAGAGTATCTGGTCCAGCCTGTGTTCTAACTGGGGCAGGATGTGTGGGATATCCCCATGGATGGGGCTCCACACAGCTCTGGGTGACCTCTTCAGGGTCTGACCACCCTTGCTGTAGTAAGTGCTTTCTTCTTCCATCTCTGCACTGTATTTAATGGGATCCTTCTCTCCCCAGGGCTCAGTGACACCTTCAACATTGATACCAAGAGGCCCAAAATCATCGCTGGCTCTAAGGATGCATATTTTGGCTACACAGTGCAGCAGCACGACATTGGGGGCAAGAAATGGTGAGTGAGCTCTGAGAGGAGGGGTCTGCAACACCCTATGGGAATATACCCATCCCCTGCTCCTTCCAACCTGCCGGTCTGGAGTAGGCACTGCTCAGGCTTCATAGGGTAGCAAGGTTTGTGCTGGTAAATGCAAAACTTAAGCAAGGTTTGAGGCTGGAAAATGCAAGATTTAAGCGAGGTTTGGTGCTGGATCTAAATTCTGTGCACAGAGCAGGGTTTGCAGGTGCTGCAGGGGCTCTCGTCCCACTCCAGGCAGGTTCACAGCTCCCCAGGGCTGCTCAGCCTCCAGCACTTGTTGGAAACCCATCTGGGCTTTGGGTTAGGGCCATCCCATCTATAAAATGTTATAGAGTTTCCACTGAAGAAGTGATGTCTGCAGAAATGATCAGAGCTGCCTGCAGCAGTCAGGAGTGTGGGGTGATGCTGGGATGAGTTTTGCTCATGGGTTTTACTCAGGTATTGGAGGATGGGGTAGAAAGATGGTGCAGTCGAGGAGGCCACCCCATCCCCATGGCAGAGCTGGGTTCTGAGCACATGATGTAGCTCCCAGGGAGTTCAGTGGCTGGGTCTCCTCCAAAATATGGTCATGCTTAGCACTGGAGCATCCCCATTGATACACCCCAGTGGTCCATGAGCAGGTTTTCAGATGGCACTGGGGACCCTTTTGTCTAGAGATGATCCTTTCCATCCTCAGTCCGTGAACCTAAACCATGGGACACTTTCCCCACTGTCCAGCTTACACTCAGGAAACCAGAAACTCCTTGACCCTTTCTGTGCTTGAGAATGTGGCTATTTACCCAAACAAGGCTTTCTTGGAAGGATGAGGAATTTTAGGCAGCCTGCCAGCAGGACTGCTCATGGCCAAAGCCACCGGAGCAGGGAGTGAGCGCAGCCGTGAGGCAGCTCCTGTAAATAAAGGTCATTCCAGCAATTCCCTCAACGCACGGCCTAGGAGCAGCTCAGTGCAGTAGTGCTGCTGCTTTGCTGGAAAAATCTCATGCATGGTCTGGCTCCACATGATGCTGGGGCACATGCCCCTGCAGCACAGCTGCTCTGAGCCCAAAGGGATCGCTCTTCTAGCCCGTTTTCTTGCCCTAAACTCTCACAGACTTTTTGCATTCAGGCCACAACCCAAACAGAGGCTGTCCTGGTGTGTGGAGGTGCAGCTCTCACCACACCAGCAGTGCCAGGAGGGAGGCAGAACCTTGCCAAAAATGTGAGGTTGGGGCTAAGCCTGGGAAAGAACTGATCAGAGGCTGCAGTTCTTTGAAGCAGATAAGGAGCAGAACAAAATGTCTCTGCCATCACATTCCTACCTCTGCTGCTCTACTTCTATTTTTCTTTTAATCCTTCAAGTACCAAAACCTCAATGAGGAGCAGTAACTAATGAGGATGGTATGTGGGCTCAGGTGCCATCGTGTTCCTCAAATGACAAAGTGACATCCATCCACGCAACCTATCGTAGGGGCCCTGCGTTAGCATGGAGTTGGGCTGGGTGGTCTCCGTGGGTCCCTTCCATCCCCTCCAGTTTTGTGAGGGTGGCAGCAGGGAGCCAGCCCAGCTCACATGGTCTTCTCCCACATCTCCCATGCCGACATCTGCCAGCACTTAGCTGTCATTTTCATAGAATCACAGAGTATCCCAAGTTGGAAGGGACCCCATAAGGATCACTGAGTCCAACTCCTGGCTCCACAAATGACAAAGTTTTTCTCCACCGCATGAAGTGGATGTTCTCTGCCCTGAGTAAGCGTAGGCATATACATAAATACAGTGTGTATTAGAATGGGCAATTACATAGTATAAAATGTCTATTAAATGTGTACATCATTAAATGAAGCCATCGTGACTCACTCTGGTTAAAGGAGAAATGACTGAACAAACAAAATGTCTATAGTATAAACCAGGGACACAGAGCCATGTGATAATCATTGTGCAGAGCCTCAGCCAGGTTGGAAAGCTGCCAGGGGTAGAAGGAATGGGAGTGATGTGGCAGAACTGTGGCTAGTGGAAGGTAGGAGCAAGACAAGCAGCACCCAGGAGCTCGGAGGAGTGAAATGGCTGTGTCTGAAATGCAGCTCCTCCAGGAGCAACAGTTCTGACAGCACTCAGCCATACAGCTGCCAAATATTGAATGTGGAATCTGAGGAGTTTGGCACCTCTGCTCCAGTCTGAACTGTTTTAATGCTGCTTTTGGCCGTCGTGGATGGCTGCAGGAGGATTGCAAAGCAGCTTATGTATGTGTGAGTGAGAGTATAGGAATATTTATGCGTGTGTACACAAATGTAATTCTGCAGGTGTATTTGGAGTTGTGGCACTTTCCCTTGCAGTAGCAGCCAGACAGCTTGCACGTGGGGCTATGACAGCAGCTCTGATAGTGGAAAACCTGGGAGGAAAGAATCCCGATTATTAAACTCTGGGGGAAGAAAGCAGTTGGAAATGCACTGCTCCAGGAGCTCTCTGCTCCGTGGGGTCGCATTCCCTGCTGGCAGGCAGCAGTGCCTCCCAGACCTCCCTCTTGCTGTTTCTCTCCCTTTTTCACGAAGCTGGAGGTGCGAGCTGTGCTCCCTCCAAGTGTGCAAATGGAAAAAATGACAGTAGGCTCCCGAAACTCATCCCAGTGTGCGCAGACCAAACTCTGCCTGGATCTGGTGGGTCTGAGCATCCCACGCCCTGTGCTGGTGCCTCAGGTGGTGCTGCGGTACTCACTGGGGTCAGTGCTTCCCTATCAGACATGGGCAGAATTTTGGGATTGATAGAGGTGCTTTAGGGGTTGGGTGATGGTGACGTCCCAAAGAAGTGAGCTGCTCCTCTTCTTGCACTGTCCAATGCAGTTGAGGAGTATTTAAGGTGTGGATAGCATGAATCCAGACAGGCTTGTTGCTGTTGATGCATTTATTTGTGAAAAGTAAGGATGTTCAAGCATGGAAATGGGGAACTGAGCATTGGCACAGGCAGTGGTGGAGTCATTGTTCCTGGAAGTATCCAAGAACTGTGGAGATGTGGCACTTGGAGACGAGGTCAGTGGGCACAGTGGGATGAGTTGGGGTTGGGCTTGCGGATCTGAGAGATCTCTTCCAACCTTAATGATCCCATGAATCCCAGCAGGCACACGTGTATCAAATACAGACCAGAACTGCATGGAGTTCAGAGGGAAATGCTGTTAGAGATCCCTTTCCCAAGTGCTTCTCTCAGCTCTCCATCATCCCAGCATCTCTGGAGCAGGAGCTTTCTGATGCAGCAGGCCCAGCCCTGCTGCCAGATGTTCTGGATTACCCCCTGCTGGCTCCAGCTGGATGGGGGATGTGGGGTGGAGTGGGGGCTGGGGCTGCAGCCACACAAAGCCCACCCTGATGAGATTAGCACTGCACTGCCGACCCAGACGGGACTTTCCACTGCACCACCTGGAGGGGATTTATAGGGAAAGGCTGAAGGCAGGTGTCTGCAGCAGTGTGCACAAGTGGGGAGACGTGAGTGGGCTGGGGGCACTCTGTGTGTCATCTGAGTGCACTCCCAGCCAGAAGCCCCAGCTGCCGCCCTTGGCTTTCCACCATGATATTCCAGACACCCACATCCTTTTCCCCATCTAAATAAAAAAGGCTGGGAGGAGGTGGCTGTGCCATGGGGCAGCAGGAGCATCACTGCTTGCGTGCTGAGCGTTTCTAGCTATCCAAAAAATGAGGCATGAGGAGAACTGGCTGTGGAAGTGAAACGCTGTGAATAAACATCCATTAGCCTTCTGAAGCCATAAAAATAATAAATATAGCATTCCCAAGCAGGCTGGAAGCGGAGCTTTGCTGATGCTGCTGGCAAGGTGGCATTGTCTTGAGAGCATCACCGGCTGCTGCAGCTCGTGCTGCCCTGACTCTTGCATGACATGCAGTGCTGCAAAGCTCTGCTCTGCTGTGGGGTTTGGCCCTACAGCAGCTGAATGGCCCCTGGGGATGAACCCCCCCGCTCCCAGTGCCCACAGAGAGCAGCCCCAGCAACAGACGTGACGTTTCCAGTCTGAGCACTCGTGAGGGAAAAAGGAGGAGGGAGAGGAGAGAAAAGTCTGCTCGGTGGATTTAAAGCTGTAATTGTGCTGATCTGGAAAAACAGTTAAAGGGTTTGCTATTTCCCTACTACTGCGAGGCTTTCTTGGCTGCAACTCTCCTGTGGTTTGGCCAGTGCCCGAGTGCTGGGATTATTTTGGTGAAAGGGTACATAGCTGCAGAGCATTCCTTTGGTGCGGGGAAACGTCTGCTCCTGGTTCTCCCTCCCACCGTGCTGGGGATGGGGCATGCAGTGCAGCTCCAATCTACCCTCCTGTGTTCAGGGCCCATCCCTGGTTCTGTGTTATTCCAGGTGTGATTCAGTGGGCTTTAGCTGTGAGAGACCCAGGGCCCTGCTGGTAGCATCACCAGGCTCTTCAGGGCTGCCCCAGGGCTCCGTGGAGCATGTGGGACATTAGACATCCTTGGAGAAGGTCTTCCAGCTGGTTCTCACCAGCTCCAGGGATGGATGGCATCAATCATAAGCTTAGGTCCTACCATTTGTATTTATTATAACTATTTTTGTTAGAAAGCCTTTGGTTCAGTTGGAAAACAGTCCCGCGATCCTTGTGGCTGGTTTTGCAGAAGGGAGGAGGAAGTCCTCCTGCAGTGCTCATGGGCGCATTCTTTCAGCCTACCTCAAATCCGGGAGGAAAAGTGGAGCTATAGATACTGTGCAGCAGATCTTTATGAATGGAGATGGTGTTACTCCCTCCCATCCTGTATTGCTTGACCATAAAAAGGCTTTTGTGGTCTTTTCTTTGCTATTTAGGGTTGGGTGGTCTCAGAGTGCTGCACAGCAGCAGGATGGAGCCGGTGACCTAATGGTGGTATGGGAACCCCCAAGAGCATCGTTTTCTGGTGATAATGGGCAATTTGGGAAAGCGAGAGGCAGCCAGTGAGAGCCAGTGTCAGAGTTCAGGGTTTGCTTTGGAAACTTCCAGTAGAAATCAGCGCTGGGGTCAGGATGGACGTGGTGCCTGATGCCCCAACCAGCCGCCCCAAACATCATGGTGGAAACCCACAGCCCAGGGGCCTTGTCTGTAAACGCTCCTGGGTTGCCATAGCCCTGCGTAAAAGGAAAAAATTACACCAGGAAAAACAAGAAAGTATCATTATTTCTGACCACAGTATTCTGTGAGTTCCTCAGCCGTGTTCTGCAACACACCCATCATACACTATTTTAGGGAGAACTCTGGTCATTTTGCTTCTTGCAATGTCTGCGGGATTGTTATGGCACAAAGGACAGCTGCATGGCTTGGTCTTTGGTCCCACGTCCTGTTGGAGGCCCCTTCCCATTACAAGGCTACAATGGGTGAAGGTGGCACGGCCATGGGATGCGCCCGGAGCTGTGCTGTGTAATTAGGAGCATCCCCTCCCGGCTCGACCTGAGCAGCTGGTTGGACTGCAGATGTGTTTATGTTTCATTTTGCAGTGAGAGGGCCAGCATAGAGAAAAATATCTCAAAGTCCTTTCCCCTCCTGCGTCCAGTCCAAGCAGCCACAAACCAACTTAAAGTTTTCCACTGCTGAACTCTCCCTTTCCCGAACCCCTTTAATAACTTCTTCATCCAATCCCATCTTGAATAAATTAACTCCAAGTGAATTTGCCTTGCAGGAGATTAAGTGTCCCATTGATTGAAAAATCCTGCGAAAAGCATAGTTTCTCCTCCATTCCTCCCTAATCCCTGCATTCCCAGATCACCAGCGACGCATACCTTCTTTTCCTGACTTCTTTCCATTTAATCAAAACATAGTGGGGGGCTCGGAATGAGCTTTGCAACCTCTCCATGGTGTGCAGGGAGTCACTCCCTTAAGTCAGAAGGTCATAGGGGCTCCCAAGCATCCTTAATTTGGGGTGCAAAGCACCAGCAGTGATCACACTTCTCTTCTGCCTGGAGAGAGGTGAAAGGGATGAGCTCTGCAACACGCTCTCCATTGGAAGAATGGGTTCTCCAACCCTCAACACCTTCAAGTAACAGCTGAGTGGTTTTTGGGAGGTGTGCTCCAGCCAAGTGTTGCTTCCTGGGTTCATTACTGGGATGACCTGCATGAATTAATGTCTGTGCTGCAGGGAATTACGCCAGGTAGTTTGGCTAAGGGGAGAAAAAAGAGAAGCACGGTTTGGCACCAAGCAGCTGGGACTCCAGTTATTCCAGACACTGCAGTGCTGTTGTCTTTCAGGTTTTGTGCTACCACCCATGTTCCCATGCAATGAAACCATTTGAAACAGTGAAAAAAAAAAACAAAAAACAAAAAAAAAACCCTCTGTGAATTCTCAGATTTGCATTGTTTTGGTGTTTGATGTGAGCCTTGCATAGTTTGCAGCCATGGTTCGTGCAAGACCACGAAGTAGGACAGAGCATGGGTTTAGTGTTCTGGTAAAAGCACAAATCCAGAAATTCAATTCTTACTGCATCGTCTGAGAAGACACAACGTGGGCATTTCCATCAACATCGCTGTTTTCAGCTTTTTTCCCAGGGAAGAATGTTAGAAATATGTCCTCAGTCATGTTGCTCTGAGCGGTTTATGCGCTTCACATTAAATTCCTTTTTTTTTTTTTTGCTTTTGTTTTCCCCATAAAGACCGCATGAAAAGGAAGGCAAGGGAGGGCTCGTTTGGTTCTTATTTGCTCTTAAATCTTCCTTTATTAGCCAAAGCATGATGCAAGGCTGCTGCTCCGGGCTTTGCAGAGGGCTTTGCTTGCTTAGGACCACTGGGAGTGCAAGGGGAGGATTTGGGATGACCCAGGATTGCATAGGAAGGGATAGCAGGATGCCCTCATTGGATTAGAGTCATTTGAGATAGGGGATTTTAGGAAGTTTTGTAATTATTTTCTTTATTTATGGAGAAAAAAAAAAAAAAAAGAACCATTTAGACCACAAGTTTACAAAGCACAAAATAAAGGGAGGGGTTGGTAACCTGCAAGCTGGCATCGCTGCCTTGGGGAGACATTCCCCCGATCCCACAGCCTGCATCATCACCTTCCCAACAGCTGCAAAAGCCTTCTCCTGAGCTGCCAAGTTTCCACGGGAGTTTGACAGCTTTGGCTAATTAATCACTTCTATTTAACCCAAGAGGGAAAACAATGCTATTGTCTTCGAAAGGCAAAAAATCTGTTTTTGTGAGCTTCTCAACCCCTTCATGCATTTCCGCTACGTTCACGGCAGTGGCTGTAAGTATTTGGGCTTTCTTTGAGCCTCCAGGCGTGATGTAGGGCTGGGGAATGGGTGGGATGGGCTGTTCTGCCATCACCACTGTCTCTTGCTTTACAGATTGCTGTCGAATGCTGGTGATTATTAATTAACAGATAGTGTGATAATGGTGATATGGGAGTATTAATTAGCAGGAGATTTCCAAGTTGGATTTTTCCAGGGGGAGTGTAATTCCTGGGCTGGGGAGCACGTATCCTGCAGCCCCAGAGGGATCCTGGACACAATGCATTGGGGGCCACCAAGCTGAAGGTGCTGCAAGTTCCTGTTAAATCCCATTTGCGTTCAACTCTTGGGGAATGAAGAGCAAACAAATGACATCATTCTTTGAGATGCCTCAACCTATTCTTTTCTTCTCACTCTATTCTTTTCTTCTATTCTATTTCTTCTCATCTCCAGTGTCTTTTTCTGTCCTCCACCCCAACATCTTTTCACATTTCACATCTGTTTCCTTCTCTTTTTCTGACCATAATAATTTGTGGGCTAGAAGCAGAGAGCCATGAGCAAACTCCTCCTGCATGTCCAGGACAAGGTACACAACCTCTGGATGCCATTGAGCGTGATTCCAGGTGGTTATTATTTTATCCTAATTAATCTCCTCGTTAGCAGTGAAGCTGTAAGATAGGGAGTATTTCCATGGGAATCCTTAAATTATTCTTAGATTTTGAAGGTTTTCGGTTGGTGGGCAATCCCATTTAATAGTGATGGAATAAAAGAAGGAGTACTTACTGTCTTTGCAGAAGCAGTGTTTAAAAAAAATTACCAATTCTGGCCTAACTGGGAACATCTGTGCTGGAAACAGTGGCTTTGCCAGCTGTTGTGTAGGGCAGCCCAGAACAAAAGAGGTCCTGTGTGTTCAGCAATCGGATGGGGATGGCTGCATCCACCAATGGGTTCTTAAAATGCAGTGGACTAGATTTATTTTGGGCTAACACGTTGGGAGCAGAAGGTGCCAGAAACCCATGGTTCAGGTTATTTTTGAACTGGCCTGGAAGAAAGGGCTGAATTCCTCAGGTCCTGCTCTTCTCCTCCTTTGGTTTGCTGCTTTGTTCCAGTCTGGTCAAGTCCACAAGAAAGTGAAAAAAATGCTTGCAATGTCCCAGACGAATCCCACAGCCTTTCTGGCTCTGTGTTTTTCTATCAGCTGATAAACCTCTGCTTATTCCAATGTACAGATGGATGCCCAGCATCCTTGCCTGCCCCTGAGCCGGTTACCACCGGACCACTCTGGGCTGATCATAAGTGAGCAACCCCAGCACGGAGCAAATCTCCTGAAAATTCACTTTTTTACTTTTTTAGTGGGGAATATTCCCCATGCACCTCAATGTGAGTTACGGTTACCTTTTCCTTTGGGTATCAGGCAGCGCTTCCCAGCAGCCGTAAGGCACATGGCCAGTTTGTAAGTTTGCATGGGACTGGTGGGGACTGGGTCTGATTTTGCAAGAGCAAACAGATGAAAATGTTTTGACCACATCCTCGCAGGGAAGGATTTTGTTGCTTTTTTTTTTTCATTTTTCTGACAAAAAAGTCAGCCCTGAGACACTGACAGGTGCCTCTTTTTGCAGGCTGGTGGTGGGGGCTCCGTACGAGACCAATGGGCAGCAGAAGACAGGAGATGTCTACAAGTGCCCACTGACCAGCGACACTCACAGCAACTGCACCAAGCTCAACCTAGGTACTGCATCCCAGGGCACGGGGGTGCTGGGTCGTTATTTCGGGAGTTTGTGTGACTCCTGGCCGTGAGCTTTAAGCACCAAAGGATAAAATGAAGCAAGTCAGGATGGAGTTAAACATCTATTTAGTTAATAGAGCTTAAAATGTTTGATTCATTCAGTCAGGACAAAGTCAGCAGTGGGTAACGACCACCTCAATCTCATCACACACCAGCCATGCAAAGAGCAGGATGTCCCAGGCTGGGGGATGAGTTCCGCATATTGCCCCATGTCAGTGGGAATCCGAGAGCCTGGGAATTTCCCAGGGTCTTGAGAAACATCTCTGGGACTTAGGGGCAAATTCTCGGGTGGTTTCACAGCGGAGCAGGAGTTTGCACTTTATTTATCATCATTATTCATCTGAACTGTTATGGGTTCCTACCAGAGCTGATAAGAGAGAAGGATCTTTGGCTCATCCACAGTGTTTGATTGATTGGAAGCAAATATGGTTTAGTTTGAAAACATTGTGGTTTCTTCTTATTATTATTATTTGTTTTGTTTTATGAGAACTTCAAGATTTTTCCAGTGAATAAATCTCTCGTGTAAATCTGAATTTTGCTAAAAAGCAATCTTTTTCCATTGGAAACAAGTTTTACATAAAAAAAAAAAAAAAATCAGTTCAGAGAGCACTCTCTATTTTTATTATCTTGACTACTTAGCATTGAGGCCACTTGAGTAAAAGCAAGCCCAGGTCTGCCCTGAGGCGACACCAGGTATTCCTGTATGGCCAAGAGCGGGACAACTGTTGGCTGTCACAGGAGCCAGCAAGGCTGGCAGGAACATTGCCCCATTGTCTCCATCATGCCCATCATTCCCATTTTCCCCAACGTTCCCATTGTCCCCATCATCCCCTCTGTGCTCATCATCCCCATTGTTCCCATTTTCCCCATCATCCTCATCATTCCTATTGTCTCCATTTTCTCCATCAGCCCCATGGGCCCCACCTGGGTTCCCAGCCCAGGTCAGTGGGTATCAGTGAAGGTTAAGTATCCTCAGCTTGGGTAGAGGGAGCTTGGATGCGCTCGTGAATCTGCACTGGGGGGATGAAAGGGTTAGACAGTGTTTTTGTCAAAGCTAAATGCTACTCATGTTAACCAAAATAAAGGGTTGCCCCATGGGCCGTTCCTGGTTTCTGGACTGTGACATGGGAAATGAAAGAAAGGCACAAATATAAATGCATGCTGGCCCAACATTAAAGGATGAGATGCTAGAGCTGCACAGAGGGGTTTCTCTCCTAAGGACTTCCTACGTAAGAGTCTGTGACTCACAGTTTCATTCCCAGAAGACATTTCTCTTTGTTTGTTGTGGCAAGAAGAAAAAAAAACAAAACAAAAAAAAAAACACCTTATCTTGACAATCTGCTTCAAAAACAAAAGGGAAAGCACAAACTCTACAGCTCTCCGTGCCCCTGGCTCTCATGGCAGGGATGCCCCACGCAGGCAGGCAGCAGCTAACTGTGTCCTCTCTCCAAAGGAAGAGTCACTCTGTCCAACGTGTCCGAGCGCAAGGACAACATGCGCCTGGGGCTGAGCCTGGCCACCAACCCCAAGGACAGCAGCTTCCTGGTGAGAGCAGGGGGACCCTCTGCTATGCACGTGTATGAACGCACGCAGGTGTGCTTGTGCACGTATCTATATGCATGTTTACAAAGGTACACATGTGCAAATGTTTTCCCAGCTCTCAGCATGCCCTGTTGGTGGTTCAGGATCTGGGTGGTGGGCAGCTGCAAGCTCTGCATGGTGGTGATGTTGGTGCTGGTCATGGTGATGCTGGTGGTCGTGGTGATGCTCCATGCATGCTCTGATCTCCTGCTTTCCCACGTAACGAGAAAGTGCCGTTCCCAGGACCATCCCTGATGCTGTCTCCTGTTCCCCCAGGCCTGCAGCCCTCTCTGGTCCCACGAGTGTGGCAGCTCCTACTACACCACTGGGATGTGCTCCCGTGTCAACGCCAACTTCCGATTCGCCAAGACGGTGGCCCCAGCTTTGCAAAGTAGGAGAAACTCTTGCGTGCCCTCTAACCCTCACCCTGTGAGGGTGTTCTCCAGAGGTCCCTTCCACCCCCTACAATTCTATTGTGATCCTATGCTCGAAGCTAGCATAAATTTCTGCTCCCTGAGCACTTCGATACCACTGAGCAAACAAAGCTCTGTCGGTGCTTGAGAGAAGGCGAGATAGCAAAGGAAATTATTGCAGGGCAGTGATTCAAAGGGGGTTATGAGCACAGACATCTGGTAAACATTTTCCTTCTGACTGACACCCGGGGAAGACAAAAATACCTTATTCTTCCAAAAGCAGAACGAAAAAGCATCCAGAATATTTTATCAGCGCAGCTCAGAAGGCAAAATAGGGAAAGAATTCAGCACTTGGCCACGTAAAACAAAGAGCTCATTGACTGGAAGCTAAATATCCTGGCCCCAATTTGTAGATTCAGGGGCACGATTTGATTTTGAGATATTAAACAAGCTTCCTGGCTTTCCTGTGAGTGGTGGGAAATTACAGAAGGCTGTCCCAGGGTCTCAGCTCTGCAAACTCTCCTTCTCCTCAGCCTGGCATAAGAAGGAAAGGGGAGATTTGGGTGGCAGAGGCAGTAGGGCAGAGCCCAGCACCAGATTTCCAGTGTTGCTTCCCTCATTATGATCAGATGCTTCTTGCTCTCATTGCAAATGGGTGTTTTATAAAGAAGACTGTATGAGACAGGATGGAGGGCCAAATCTGAATTAGAAAATACATTGCAGGGTGTTATTCAGACTGCTCTTGGCAGGGGGGATGCATGTGGCTTCTTTCTGCCCTGTTGGAGTGAATACACTCAGAAGGGCTTTATGAAGGATTGAAATAAGATGTTTTTTCAAACAAATCATCAGAGCGAGCACCTGATAGTGAGGAATGGAGCCATAAATCCCCACTTCTCAAGGGCTGCCAAGGCCTTTCAGTGCTGCGCTGCGTATCTTTCACAGGATGCCAGACGTACATGGACATAATCATTGTTCTGGATGGATCAAACAGCATATATCCCTGGGTTGAAGTTCAGCACTTCCTGATCAACATCTTGAAAAAATTTTACATCGGGCCCGGCCAGATCCAAGTAAGCCCTGATATGCTGCTGTGTTGTGGCTTTGTGCAAAGTCTCTGTTTGGACAAAATGCCGTAATCTGGCACCGCGTGCTCTCAATGTGAGCGTTGGATGCATGCGTCGTGATGCTGAGCCCATGGAAATAATGCTCACATTAACGTCCCTAAATGAGCTATGGGGAGCACAGCAACCCACACCCCGGGCAGGCATGGGGAGGATGAAATCATATGGAAATGTAGGAGTATTGCCCTGGGCAGATGCAATCGTGCACTTATTTGTGCAGGGATTTTGCACAGCTCTGTGATGAGGAAAGGGAGGAGAGAGGTGTTATGGCCACTCCTGATTCCTCAGGACTTTGCACAGATAACCCCCAGTGGGTCCTATCAGGAGGTGATGTGGTTCTGCACTGGATCACAGCACGGCTGCATCATCCCACACCTACATACACAGAGTGGGCAATAGCAGGCAGAAAATGGAAACAAAACTGAGCATTACCAATGGTCCCATAGGGAGAAAATTGGAGCAAACAGAGATGTTGAGGGTGGCTGTAGGCTGCTGGGGAGGTCGGGTCCCAGCAGGGCTGGGAATGCTCAGCTGCTGCCTCCATTGATGGAGCACAATGAGCAATGAACTGCTGTGTCACTGTTCTGAATGGCTTTCTCTTCAGTAGCTGAGCACAACTCCAAACAATCTCAGACCCAACATTTCGGTTGTCACATCTAGCCTCAAAACCTGGCAAAATACCCCTTGATTCATTTTTTGCTATTTTCCTTTTCCCTTTTTGCTTGGCCCAACTTTTGCTTGGGTTGTTGTTCCCAGCCTATGCAATGCATCCATGCCATAGATCTGCCACTTTGTGGGGCTGGGAAAGCATCCCCTCGGGTTGCAGTGCCCCACTACGCAGCGGGCTTTGTTGTGACCTGTCTGTGCTCTCTAGGTCGGAGTTGTTCAGTACGGAGAAGATGTGGTCCACGAGTTCCATTTAAATGACTACAGGTCCGTAAAAGACGTGGTAGCGGCTGCCAGCCACATAGAGCAAAGAGGAGGAACAGAGACCAGGACTGCCTACGGGATAGAGTTTGCTCGGTAAAAATCCCTCACGTTCACCTTCGTTCCCATAAGTTTAAACTCAGTGCCTCCTTCCCTTCTCTCCCTCGTCGCACTCCATCCCTCCCTCCAGTCTGCAAAGCGTGGGCACAGGGACGCAGCCGGGATGCAGGCACAGCCTCGGGGACGCGTTGGGGTGGCTGTGACCCCTGCGGTGACTCTGAGCAGCCCAGGGCATCTCTTCAATTGCAGCTCGGAAGCATTTCAGAAAGGTGGCCGGAAAGGGGCAAAGAGAGTAATGATTGTAATCACAGATGGAGAGTCGCACGACAGCCCAGATCTGGAGAAGGTGATTGAGGACAGCGAGAAGGACAACGTCACCAGATACGCGGTGGCTGTGAGTACTGGGGTGCTTTGGGACAGCTCTGTCCATGGCATGAAAAGATCTGATCTTCACATCCCTACCTCCACCCCAGGTGTTGGGTTATTATAACAGAAGAGGAATCAATCCCGAAGCCTTTCTGAATGAAATTAAATTCATAGCGAGCGACCCCGACGACAAACACTTCTTCAATGTCACGGATGAAGCGGCGCTCAAAGACATCGTGGATGCCCTGGGGGAAAGGATTTTCAGCCTGGAAGGTGAGCAATGCCTTCCCTGCCCTCCCCATATTCTAACCCAGTCAATAGGAGCTAGGATGGCCACAGAGCACGTATGTGGGTGCCTCTATTTGATGCTCACGTCCTAGAATGCCCTAGGTTAAGCAAACAGGGGTGGGCTTTTTGGTTTTCACCACTGAATTTATCTCCATTTCATAGGGAAAGGGCATACTGGGACAAGCCATTGAAATTGAAGACGGAAGGCTTTCACTAAATAGAAAAGAAAGAGGATTTGTGGGAATTTTGGTCAAACAGTTCCTAACCTCCCCACCAGCTATCTCAGCCAGCCCGGTGCTTCTCCATGGCACAGTATCTCACTGGATGAGGAATTTCATCCAGTTGCAATGAAACAAAACCCTTTGAATCCACTTTTTTTTTTTTTTTTTTTTTTAATGTGATCCTGCAATTTGCAGCTAGGAAACAAGGCAGCTGCACAGAGGCAGTGCTCACACCATTTATTCTGTATTTATTCAATGGCTCATTAGCAGCACAAGTGTGTGTAATTGTGGTGATTGAGGGACATTTGTGCCAGCTGAGGTCATTTGCGCTCAGCAGGGTGGAGGTGCTCTCATCCCATCCAAGCCAATGTCATCCCTTGCAGGAGAATTTTGCATTAAATCCCTTCTTTTCCTTTTTAAGGAACCAACAAGAATGAAATCTCCTTTGGATTGGAGATGTCCCAGACTGGATTCTCATCACACATCGTGGAGGTAAGAGGGTAAAACCACTTTGCTCCTACTCCTGTAAATGCCTGTGGGTATTTACAGCTGGGAAAAAGGGCTGTGAAGGGGATTGGTGGGTGCTGCATCGGCACAGGCTGCACAGGCAGTGCTGGGGTCACTGTTCCTGGGGGTGTTTCAGAGCTGTGGGGATGTGGCACTGAGGGACGTGGGCACAGTGGGATGGGTTGGGGATCTTGGAGGTCTTTTCCAGCCTCAATGCTTTTATGATAGCCTAGAAACTGGGTATTTAGGCATCCCACAAAACCAGCCCCTTGGGTCATGGAATCATAGAATCACTGGAGTCCTCGCTCATGGGTCACCTTCACCCATACAAGTGGGAGAATTGTCTCTGATAAGAAGAAATAGCATAAGAAGAGGCTTTAAAAATAAAAGGCAACCAAATGAGACGCAATGCGAACCTCCTGCATGCTGCGCTGACCGTGCCATCTCTGCAGGATGGGATCCTGCTGGGTGCTGTGGGTGCCTACGACTGGAACGGGGCTGTGCTGAAGGAGACCAGCAGCGGGAAGGTGATCCCACTGCGTGAGTCCTACCTGCAGGAGTTCCCTGAGGAGCTGAAGAACCACGGCGCGTACCTCGGTGAGGCGGCTCGGCTGGGCTCTGCAGCTGGGATTTGGTGCTCAGTAATAGGAAGCACAAAATGCTTCCCGAGTTGGGAAGGGCTGCCAGTATCAGGGGTAACGTCCTCTGGTGCAAGACCTCTGGTAACCCCAGCACCAAGGGAGAGTCCCACAGCAACTGCATCATGCAGCACAAATCTGATTTTGGTGCAGGAGGAGCTCAGGCCCAGCTCACCACAAGTGCTTACTGGAACAGCTTAAAAAACACTGAAGTTTCATGCCCAGGGAGGAAATACCTGCTGTGCTAATCTGTTCCATGTGTGGGAGTCCCGCAGTGAGGCTCCTGGACTGGTTTGCAAAATGAAGCCTCTGCCCAAGCTGTGAGTGCTGAGATTGGGGGCTGTTCACCCACCAGGACACCAAGAGCCCCAGGCACTCCTTTCCTTACTGGAAGCGGTGGGAAAGACAGAAATAGCAAGAAAGCCCCAGTGTGCCCTGCCCTGGGATCTGAGTACACCAAGGTTGATGCTCTGCTTAGACATATCCCCCCAGGAGGGGAAAACATAGAGAAGACAAAGCCTAAGGTACAGTCAGTGCCCAAGGAAATGAGGTCTGTGAGCCCCAACAGCCCCCAGGCACTCGCATCTCAGCTGGCTGTGACTCTGGGGGAGGTCTGAGCCAGCCTCAGAGCCAGCTGTGCTTTGAGGCTCTAAAATAATTTGTAGGAATCCAGAGCAGGCTGCAAGTTTGAGAAAAGGGGTTTGTCAGTTATATTGCTGTGTAAGCTCCCCTGCAGTCACCAGAGGTGACCCCGTGCAGGATGTAGGATGGGACAGGCAGGAGGCAGATCTTGCTCATCCCACACCCACCCCACAGGTTACACCGTCTCCTCTGTTGTGTCCACTGCACGCGAGAGGCTCTACGTCGCAGGAGCACCCCGGTTCAACCACACTGGGAAGGTCATCATCTTCACCATGCACAGCAACCGCAACCTGACCATCCACCAGGCGCTGAAAGGAGAGCAGGTAATGTGAGACATGGCTGCAATGCCACCTTCTGCTCCTCCTCTCCCTGCACGCAGTATGGATTTACCCAGCTGCTGTGTGCTCCCATATTGATGTTCCCCATTCATTTTGTATCATAATGTATGAATAGCTGGGGATCTCCGGGCCGTTGCTGCACATGCAGCCCCAGAAGGTTTAGGAGAGGAGGGGACTGGAGCAGTCCTTGCAGGCAGGGTCACTGTCCCCAGGTGCTCCCATCCCCCTCTTGTCTCCCCAGATTGGCTCCTACTATGGAAGTGAGATCAACTCCCTGGATGTGAATGGCGACGGTGTCACAGACGTTCTGCTGGTGGGAGCCCCCATGTACTTCAGTGAGGGCAGGGAGAGGGGCAAAGTCTACATCTACACCCTGCAAGAGGTACAAGCATGTCAGTGCCACCACAGAGCTCAGCATCATGGCTCATTATGGCACTCATGTGCCACAAACCAATTATTTTGTAGAACTCACCTCTTGTCTATTTCCCTTTTAGGGTATTTCCCTTTTAGGGTTTTCCAGGCTTTCTGCTGACACAGTTTCCCACTTTCTCCTTGCAGAACCACTTTGTCTCCAGCGGGGCCCTCGAGGACCTGCAGAGCTACCAGAACTCACGCTTTGGCTCCTGCATTGCTGCTGTGCCTGACCTCAACCAGGACTCCTACAATGATGTCGTCATTGGGGCACCTTTGGAAGATGACCACCAAGGAGCGATCTACATCTTCCTTGGCTTTGAGGAGACCATCCTGAAGAAGTACAAGCAGGTACAGCTCCCAGGGCTTTGGTTGGCTCCATTCTTCATCAGCTGTGCCCGTGGGCACTGATGGTCGTTGACTTCACCAAACCCGATCTGAAGTCAAAGTCCATCAATGTCCATAAGCGCAGCAATAGTGCGTTTGGTCATTGACTTACGTGGGCCAGGAATTGATGCTGTTTTTTCTTGTTGTACAGTCATCTGTTATTTTCTCTTTTGGTGGGCCCAAGACAAAACAAATGCATGGTGTGGAGAACATGCTCAGCATTCAGAGCAGCAGTTTGCTTTGGATAAAATATTAAAAATACTCATGAGGAATAGCAGATGTCAGCACAAATCTTTTGGATCATGTCTCCAAAGGGAAGATTCTCACATCCTCTGACAAACTAAGTTTGATGCAATTACTTGGGAATAGGTGTCCTCAGTAACCCAATAATCTGGGGAGCTGCACTGCAAACCTTGGCCCACTCACACTCACATGAACACCCAACCTTCATGAATGCTGACTTTGCAGGCAGAGGTACAAACCAGGCTGGATTCTTCCCTTTTGCTTTTCAGCGGATAGCAGCTGCAGACCTCGGACCAGGCCTGATGTATTTTGGATGCAGCGTCCATGGACAGCTGGACCTGAATGAGGACGGGCTCATAGACTTGGCTGTTGGCTCCCTGGGGAATGCTGTGGTGCTGTGGTTAGTCCATCTCATTTGGCACTGTTCTCTGCCCAAAATCCGTTGCAATGTGCTCACGTTTTCAAGGGAAAATGATCTCCCAAAGTCCTGACCTATCTTTCCAGAATAACACTCGCTGTCTGGTGGGGCTGCAGGATTCCAGATGCAATTGAGTCCTAAAAGAACATCAGGAATGTTTTACATAGAATCTCATCGTTAGTTCCCTGGGAGTTTCAAAGTGGTGTAGTCACCTGTGACGATACCCAGACTCTTCCTACTCTTATTTAATAAGACAACAATAATTTCAAACATTGGTTAACACTTGGGAGGTTCCTTGGGGCTGTTAGGATGCGGGTAGCTGCCCCAGTGGAAACACTTTACCTGCATGCTCCCTGAGGCTGCAGAAGCACTTGGTGCATGCAAGGCACCAAGTCCTGCTCTCACGCTCTCCGCTGTCATAAGCAGGGGGCAAATGCATAGAGGAGACCCTACGCTTCCAGTGGTACGCAGCTGAGCTGAGAGCAGGTCTGCATGCTGCCTTTGGTCTTCTCGATGTTGAGAAAAGCGTGAAAAGGGTGAATCTAGAGATCTGGGGCTTTCTGTAGGATGCTGTGGTCATGCGCAGGTGCTCCATGCTGCAGTAACTTGCTCTCCCCTCAGGTCCCGCAGCGTTGTCCAGATCAATGCCAGTATCCGCTTCGAGCCTCCCAAGATTAACATCTTCACCAAGGACTGTAAGCGCAACGGGAAGGATGCCACCTGCATGACAGCCTTCGTCTGCTTCACTGCCATCTTCCTCTCAGCCCACTTCCAGACAGCCAGCGTGGGTAAGCAATAGGCAGAACCCTTGTGTGCTCCTTAGGGGGCTCTCAGCCCTGCAGGTTGCTCACCTCTGCCCCAGTACACATCTGTCCCACTGCCTTGCAGCCATCAGGACAATGGGACGTGCACGGTCCCGCAGAGCTCCCCTTGCCCTGTGCTGCAGAGCAGGACACATCTGCACTCCAGATGTGCACACTTCCGATCAGCTTGGAGCAGCTTTACTGACGGAACGCTCTGCTTTGAAAGCACCGCGTGCTGCTGTGACCCCACATCCACCCCAGTGCCTGGGACTCAGTGGGGATGAGAGCAACTCAGCCCCAAAGCTGGCAACAAATGCTCTCAAAGGGTGCTCCAGATGGGGAAAAAGCTGGTCCTGAGCAAAGCTCAAGAGCCACCAACTCTGCTTCCCCACATTCTGGGTGTAAAGTTGTCCTGCATGGCACCACTTGAGGACCCTCAGTTGCCTTGCTGTAGTGCACTTGGGAGAACACAGCACACCCGGGAAGCAGCACCTCCAGAGCAGTTACAGGTCAACGTGTCAGTGTATGAGCTAAATATTTGGATATCCTGCACATAACCCAATGCTTTTGTTGCAGCACTGAGGTACGAGGCGGCCATCGATGAGCGGCGGTACGCACCACGGGCGCTGCTGGATGAGAGTGGTGAGCGGCACGCACAGCAAGCACTGGTGCTGCCAGCAGGGCAGGAGCACTGCGAGACGCTACGCTTCCATGTGCTGGTGAGTGGGGCTGTGCTGGGGTCCTGCTGCTGGGTTGCATCTGCAGGAGGGAGGATGCTCTCCCCTTTGCGCAGAGCACTGATGCAGCAGCATGCATCCATACGGTGATGGCTGAGGGCTCTGTGTGGCTGGTTGCTGAGCCTGGATTTATTTGCACTGGGTTTGATGTCATCAAGGATGGATCACAGTCATGGAGCTGCGGCGCATTCCAGCTTGCTCTTGGGGATGGAACGCACTCCGTGCCTGGATCAGGGTGGTTCTCCCACTCCAAAGTCAATGCAAGTTCACTTTTTCCCATTGGAAGCCATTCAGCCCCTGCTGCTCCTATCTGCTGCGTCCCAAACCTTGTGGTCCCCTCCCCAAGCACAGGAGCCGGCAATATCCTTGATGTCGTGCGTGGGGAGCAGCTGATGCACAAATCTGGCAAAACTCAAACATTCCCAGCAAATGATGGGAATTCTTTGGAGGCCAAGAAGGCTGCCAGACTGGCCTGGCCCCAAACTCCAGCCTGAACTGCCATGAACTTCTGGGAAATTTTTGATTCTGGAGATGATGCTTCTGGAGCTAAATCCCAAGCTTCATCTCTAAGCTCTATGCTTTGGAGCAGTCTCATGCATGTCTTGTGTTTGGGGCATGGCATGGGGGGAATTTATGGAGGTGCAGTGATGTGTGTGCTGTTACCACCCGGTTGAGCTCCAGGGATGGACCTCAGGGCAGCTCTGGTGAAATGCCCGGGATCAGCCCCCACCTGCACCACTGGATGTCCACATGGGTGGGTGCTGCTCAGCACCACAGGGCTTGCAATGTCCCTGTCCCTAGGTAAGGGTTAGCTGGAGAGGGAGGACGATCATGCACAAAGGACACTGTATTGCAAACTTGTTTCATAAAATAACCACGCATGCTGCCACGAGCAGTGGCCCTGTCTCCCCAACACTGCTTTCTGCCTGCTGCAGGACACAGCTGACTATGTGAAACCGGTGACATTCTCCATTGACTATGAGCTGGAGCACCCTGAGAGCGGCCCTGTGCTGGATGATGGCTGGCCCACCTCACTCCGGGTCTCGGTACGTGCAGCATCTTCACGCAGGGCATCACTTAGTGGGGTGGCTGAAGTGGGGTGGGCAAGGAATCCTTGCTGTCTGCTGCGAGATGCCCCTGTTCCTTGCAGGGCAGTTGGACTAGATGGCCTCTAAAGGTCCCTTCTAACTCAAATACTTCTATGATTCTATGAAAATCCACACAGCAGTGGCAACCCAGCGAAGCACCAGATGCTGAGTGTTTCTATTACTTATTCCTAGGGAATTTTGCCGTGGGATTTGGTAGCTCTGGCTGGAGATGCTGCGCTGTGGGAGTGTGCATCCATGATAGCCCTGGTTTTAAGCAGATGTTACCCATGGGAGCTTAGCTGCAGAAGGGTGCATGCACACCAGGCATGGTTAGTCTTGCCCAGCAGTACTGGAAGCTGGGTGGGACTGGTGACTGTCAAGGACTTTGGTGTCTGCAGTTGGAATTGAAAATCTAATATAGCAGTCAGCATGGTCAGTGGGCTTATCCCCAAAGAAAGCATCTGCTGCCATACCCTGGGGTAGCCACCCCCATCCCTCCTGTGGTCAGCACAGCCTGATGCTCTCCAGGACAAAACCGTCACTGGCCTGCTCTTGTTGTCTCCACCAGGTCCCTTTCTGGAACGGATGCAACGAGGATGAGCACTGTGTCCCTGACCTGGTCCTGGATGCCCGAAGTGATGTGCCCAGTGCCATGTGAGTTGGCCACACCAGGGCTGGCTCCCCAACCCAACCCCAGCTGCAGTGCAGGTCCCACACCGAGCACCTGGATGCTCCCAGTATGGGTGGCATGGGGCTGGCAGAGCACAGAGCAGTCCCGCTCCACTCCCTGAGCATCTCTACTCTCAACTGGGAATGGATTGGTGTATTTCCAAACAACTCCTATCCGATGCCGTGGTGATGGGGGCCCCAGAGACAAATCAGAAAATAACAGGGGGATAAATGCCAGGCTTGACTCACACAGCAGAAATAATTATATGCTATGTCTGATCCCTTAAAGAGTTTTGAAAGGTCATCTCGGGGGGCCTGGGCCTCCCCTCGTGTTGGTGGCAGTGCGTTCTGCGCTGAGCTCACGGCGGTAAAGAGGTGACATCTGTTGAGAAAATCACTTTTGAGGTTGTATGTTGGAACAGATGCGTTCCTTCACGTCCCCCAGCAAGGCTGCAGGGCTTTGCTTGCTCCTGTGAAAAAAAAAAAAAAAGGAGAAAAAAAAAAAGCAACACCCAGGGATGTGACATACTGATGCCATGGGATTTACATCCTGCCCTACAGGGAGTTCTGCAGCAGAGCCCTGCGCCGCGCAGCGCCCGCCTGCTCTGCCTTCAGCCTCTCCTTTGACACTTCTGTCTTCATCATTGAGAGCACCCGCAGGAGGGTGGCTGTGGAGGCAATGCTGGAGAACCGCGGTGAGAACGCCTACAGCACTGTGCTCAACATCTCCTTCTCCAGGAACCTGCAGTTCGCCAGCCTCATCCCCAAGGTGCGGGGTTGGGAGCTCTGGTGGTTGGGAGAAGGGTGTCCTACGCCCTGTATGTTTAGCTCCTCAGTGTTGGTTGCTTCTTTAGCTCCTCATTTTGGAAATACAACAGGGTTTTCCATTTCAAGCAAGGTTATCAAAAGGTTGCTCTGTTCGTGGGCACCTGGCTGCCGTGGCTCAGAAATAAGCAGATTGCTGACAGAGGTGTGGGGGGTGTTGGAGGCTTGGAGCTTCCCAAAGAGCTGGAGGTGTTCGGGCAGCAGGGACCCAATCCTTAAGCTGAGTTAATTAGCGATTACTCCTCAATCTGGTCAGTGTGCTGGACAGTATCTCCTGATGATCAGAGTTTTCGCAGGGAAGCATAGAAAAATCTTCTTGAATATGGTGCCAAGAACAATCAGTTTCATTCACTCAGCGCCGTAGTTAAGCTTTGGAAGAGGATTTAGATGGGAAAGCTAGAAGGGGCTTGTTGGAAATGTTGCTCTCCAGGAGCTGTTTGGGGGGGCTGCCCCTGCAGCGATGTATGGGGAGGCTTTTCCTTGCCCATTTGTTAAATGTCTCTCTCATGAGGGATGTTTGCCCACTTCATGAGGAGCACGGCCATGGGGTGGTGCCCACAGCCAAACCCAGTGTCACAGCTGCTCTGCATCCCATTTCAGGATGACACAGACATCAACATCGACTGCGCAACCGAAGAGAAGCACCCCAACAAGAGGGTCTGCAATGTGAGCTACCCCTTTTTCCGTGCCAAAGCCAAGGTAATGCCATCCCCCTCAAGAAACCCTTGGTTCAGGGGGCCAGGTATGCCCAACCCCAAAGCCAGCTGTGGGCTCTGCAGCCCAACCATGATCACGATTCCATTTCCAAGACAAGGAGCCAACTTTCCCACCTTCACTTTCCACCATGCATTTTCCTGCCTCAAATTAACCAAGAGCAATCAGCTCCCTGCCTGCTCCCACAGCAGCACCTCACTGAGCTGCCCTCCGTAAAACCTTTCCAGCCCCTAGATCTGGCCAAAGCTGCACCGTGTCAAAGCCTGGAAGTGATAGGAGAACTCCAGGCATCTTGACAGCTCCCAAAAGGGCATTTTGAATGCTTGTGGCTGGGAGCGGGCAGGGAGAAGCTCCCCATGACCTCTAAGGGCTGAGAACGCATCTGCATGGCATCAGGTAGCCCCGGTCCTGCCAAGACAAAGACAAAGCTGGAGATGGAAATTTGGCCAGCGAGCAGCAGGAGCTTTAATATCATAATCAGCTGTGCGGTCCCAGACAGCTTGAGGTCATCGCCACGGCACTCACAGATGTGACACACATCACGCGTTATTGCCATTGGCTCCCAGCCCCACCGGCCGACCCCATACCGCAGATGTGCACTGCAGCCCTGCGCTGCTCCCCCCAGGAGTGCCCTTTCCTGAGGGGCTGCTTTGTTCTCTGGCCTCGGAGAGGAAAATGCAACACATGAGAGGAAGAGAGCAAATCCTGCGCGTCCCCAGCACAGCCTCTTTCCCTGCTGGGAAGAGGGGTCTCTGTGCAGTGCCCTGCAGCATCCCCCCACTGGTGCAAGAGGTTTTTCCCATGTAATGCTTTCTCCCAATACCCACAGGTGGCTTTTCGCCTGGATTTTGAGTTCAGCAAGTCAGTTTTCCTGCAAAGCATGGAGATCTACCTGGTTGCCAACAGGTTAATGCTAGCTGCACCCCCTTGCTGGCTGCAGCATCGCTTCCCTTCTGCCTGCAGCTCTCTGCTGGGGGGGTTGCTGGGGGGGACCCTGCGGTGCTTTGCTCAGTGCTGTGTTTGCTGC
Source organism: Tragopan temminckii (assembly GCA_028571105.1). Lineage (NCBI taxonomy): Eukaryota > Metazoa > Chordata > Aves > Galliformes > Phasianidae > Tragopan > Tragopan temminckii. Next base: position 16,678,488 of record JAOWBP010004028.1, on the reverse strand, counting down.
GTCCAGATGGGGAAGAACTGCATGGAAACACCACTGCTGCGTGTTCCCCTGCTCAGTGCCCATGGGGCTGCTCCACTGCTGTCTGTGTGCAACCTTCCACCAAACACCTCACAGTTATGGCCTCAGGCTGATGACAGCTCTGCAGTAGAATTGCTTCTCTCTGTGCTCTGGCTGTAAAGCAGAAGTGGACCCCTTCCCATTGCACCCCTCACCACAACAAAAATACGCGGCAGCTGCTCACGTTGTGCTTTGCTTCTCTTTCAGCGACAGCGAGGAGAAGGAGAGCACCAAAGAGGACAACATTGCCCACCTCAACTTCCAGCTGAAGTATGAGGCCGACCTGCTGTTCACCAGGTGTGGGGCAGGGGGGCACAGAGGGGGGCTCTGCATCACTGCTTGGTGCCGTGCTTGGAAAATCAGCAGTGAGAAGCAAGGGGGGAGCTGTGTTGTGTTAAATGCAATTATTCATGGGGGGAAAAAACAGCTTTCTGTAGGTAATAATGTCCCTAGCAGGTGTCTGCAGCCTGTGCTGGGGCTGTAAAGCTGCACCTGGGCTGGCGGCTGTGTGGTTTGCAGTCACCTCTGCAAGCAGAAGAGTGTGCATGGAGAGCTTTGGGCATCTGCTAGAGCAGAGCGTGTCCTCTGTCCAAAGCAAGGAGGGAGTGAAGGCACAGCTGATAATTTATTAACCTGATTGCAAGATGAAATGTGAACTTGAGCAGCAGCACATTCTCTGGCACTGCTTGCTGTGATTCCAGGAAGGTTTTTTAGACCTTCAGTCCCTTCTTTTTTTTTTTTTTTTTTTTTTTTTTTTTAAACACTAGAGGCTCTGGGGCAGGGAAAATAAATCCACTCCATTACTGACAGTTAATGTGAGCATTCTCTGCCCCCCTCTGTCACCACAGGACATCCAGCCTGGACTACTACGAGATCAGATCCAACAGCTCCCTGGAGAGATACGATAGCATCGGTCCCCCCTTTCACTGCATCTTCAAGGTAAAGAATTGACTGCATCCCACCCCCGTGTCACTGCCCTGCTCACCTCCCGTCCCTCATCCCTACCCTTTGTCCCTTCAGCTGCAGAACCTGGGCTTCTTCCCCGTGGAGGGGGTGACCATCAAACTCACTGTCCCCGTGGCCACCAGGGCTGGCAACCGCCTCCTGCTCCTCACCGAGTTCCTGGTGGACCAGGTAGGAAGGGGTTCATCCTGGTGAAACACCTTGGCACTGGGTTTGGAGGTGAGGATGGAGATGCCCCATGGTAGATGGCCCCATCTCGTGCATTGCATCGTGGTCACTCTGATGTCCGCACTGCAGGCCACGGTGCAGCAGTGACAGCTGAGTAACAGGGCAGTGTCAGGTCCCCCGTTCCCACCAGGATGCAATGAGGTGGCACCAGCACATCTCCATCCCCATCTGCTTTTCCCACAGGAGAACACAACCTGCAACATCTGGGGGAACAACACGGACTACCGCCACACACCGACTGAGGAGGACCTGTCCCGCACCCCACTCCTGGTAGGCACTGAGCCCCGCAGAGGAACCCTGGGATGGGGAACCCTGGGGCTGTCCCTGCTCGGTGACACAGTTAGGGCACAGAGTGTGCAGGGCTGATGCTCCCGATCCACCAATTCCCCCTTTGCAGAACCACAGCAACTCCGACATCATTTCCATCGACTGCAATGTGAAATTGGCCCCCAATGAGGAGATGAACCTCCACCTGCGTGGCAATCTGTGGATGAAGTCACTGAAAGCAGTAAGTCCTCTAAAGGCAAAGCTGTGGGGCCACAGGGGACACCCCCTGGAGTGCAGCTCCCCAGCCCATGGCGGGTGCTCAGCTCCAGCCTCTCTTTGTGCAGCTGAAGTTCAAGTCACTGAAGCTGACCACCAATGCTGCCCTCCAGCGACACTTCGGGAGCCCCTTTGTCTTCCGTGAGGAGGATCCCAGCCGCCAGGTGAGCCCCAGCCTGGGAAAACCATGGGGGTGGGACAACCCTGTGCAACCCCATGGCTTTGGGGTTGTTCTGATCTTGTTGGAAAAGCATGGTGGTGGCTGGCAGAAGGGCTAGAGTAACCCATGCTGGCCCCTCAACAGCTCCAGGCAACCCACATTGGGTACCCAACGGCTCCAGCATTCCCCAGCATCACCTCCATTCCTGGTTCCTGCACCCCAAACCAGCATATCTATCTCCATGCTCTTTGCCTTTCAGATAACGTTTGAAATCTCCAAGCCAGAGGAGTCACAGATCCCCATCTGGATCATCGTGGGCAGCACGCTGGGGGGGCTCCTGCTGCTGGCACTACTGGTGCTGGTGCTCTGGAAGGTGAGCAGTGCCCGGAGTGGGGGGCTGTGTTAGGGGGACCTCTGGCTTTGTGCCCGCAGCTCCCACCTCTCATGTGGCTGCTGGGGAAAAAAATGCAACTTCACCCCAAGGGTGCTCTATTGGGCATCACAACAGCATCTCTCTTCTTTTTTTTTCCCCACATCCATTGTGTTCACATTTCAGGCTTCAACCGCCTGACGACATCCCTTTAAAAGAGAGGCGTTCCCACGCAGCCAGCCCGAGTGATGCTGGGGTTTTTTTCTTCTCTCTGATCCCTACAGCTCGGCTTTTTTCAGAGCGGCAGCCGCCGGCGGGAGGCGGAGGAGCAGCGGAGCGCAGCGGT
>JAOWBP010004028.1:16632800-16655429 GCA_028571105.1 Tragopan temminckii | reverse complement strand
CACCACCCCCTCCCTGACTTCAGTCCTCTCCCTCCCTGCACCACAAGGTAAGGAGACACCCGACACAGCCATCCGATCCCCTCCTTCACCATAATAGAGACTTTTGGCTTTTAATTAGAGTTCAAGGAGTGCTTTTCGCTCTACGACAAGAACCACAAAGGGAAGATCAAGGCTGCAGACCTGCTGGCTGTGATGCGCTGCCTGGGGGTCAGCCCCACGCCGGCTGAGGCGCAGCGGCACCTGCACCTGCACAAGATTGGTGAGTCCCAAACACACATCCCAAAATCAGCCCACGAGTCCTGAACACACATCCCAAAATCAGCCCATGAGTCCCAAACACACATCCCAAAATGGGTCTGAGAGGAAGGGCACAGGGAGCGAAGCTGGCTGATGCTTGCAGGGGGTGGCTGGGGGTATTTTTTGGTTAAAACATTGATTTTCTGGAGTTGGGAGATGATGGGAGAGAAGGAGGGGGCTGTGTGTCACTGTGCGCCCCAGGAGCCGGCACACAGAGGGGGAGCTCCGGGCTGGGCAAAAGAGAACAGCTGTACGTGGGCTGTGGGAACCACCAGCAGTGTCCCCCCCCCATCAGACAAAAACCAGAAGGAGCCCCAAGAAGGGAAGATGGGGGATGTGGGAAGTGGTAGAACTACCCCAGAGTGCAGAGCTGAACCCTTCTCCCGTGCTCTCCCTTCTGCCAGAGCGCAATGCAGAGCTGGACTTCTCCACCTTCCTCAACATCATGTACAGGCAGATGAAGCAGGAGGAGCCTGAGAAGGAGATCCTGACGGCGCTGGCCATGATCGATCGGGAGAAGCGAGGACTGATCTCTGCTGCTGAGCTGCGGGCAAAGCTGACACGACTGGGGGAGAAACTGTCTGAGGAAGAGGGTATGGCAGCTTCAGACCTCCCACTCCCTCTCTTCCCCGTTCCCCTGTCCTATCCATGCACACAGAGCACTCCCGCAGCCCACAGCCTCGTTAGCATGCTATTCCTAATTACACACCCATCAGCATGGGCTCACCATGCTGCTGCCACCCATGGCCACCACCACTGGGACCTCATCCAAACAATGGCTGACCCTGCGGAAGGACAGCAGTTAAAAGCACCTGATGCTGAACTGACCCCATCCCACCTCAGCTGTGCTGTAACTCAGTGCGCTCTGACCCAATGAGAACCGACCCTTTCTCCCCTCCCCATACTACTTTTAAGTGTTCTGGGAATCGTTCATTATTTTTCAATTAAAGAATTAATTACACCAGCAGGATATTCTCTTTGAGAAGAGGAGCAGAGTGCTTCAGCCTGCTCACAAGAGCATCCCTAGGTCCAGTAACCGCAGACTGGATGGCACCTCCAGCAGAGCCTGACCACCTCAAAAACCCACATCCCATGTTCCTTCTCTTTCCAGCAGCACACCACCACTAACCGACACCCAATACAAATTTAGCCTTGTATTTCCTTTTGTTTCCTTGCAGTCGATGACCTGCTGAAAGAAGCCAAAATCGGACCAAATGGAACAATCAAATACGAAGAGTTCGCCCGCACCATTTGTCTCCCTGCAGTCGATTACTGACAGCAGGAGGGGTTTGTGAGCAGCAAGACCTGCAACTTCTCTTCACTCCATCTTTCCTCATCACCACCTGCATTCAGGAACCATCATTTGCCTTTGGGAACCCAGTGCTGCCTTGGCTGCACTTCCCCAGGACCCCACCACCAGACAAACACTCTCTCAAAATGCGAGCTGATATTTAAATAAAAGAGGTGTGATGTTCCCTTGTGGCAAAAGCATCGTGCTTCACAACGCTTCTTATCATACAGCAAACCTACAGCCATGTCCTGCCATGCTCACACTGCCAGGCCCCGCAGCCTGACCCAGCAACAGCTCCCAGCCAGATGCTGCCAACAGCACTGCTGCACATAGAAGGGATGCAGCCTCCGCTGGGCACGATGCCTGTTGTCTGCAAGGGACATCGCCAGCCTCAAAGTGTGGCAGTTCTCATTCCCCCCTCCTGCAGCACACCACATCCCCGCAGCGCTGCACTCTGCTCAGGTGCAGCATCACTCAGGGTTGGCTCTCAGTGCTGTTCAGTTGCCCCTGCATTCAGGCAGCACCTGGGTCTGCCACCGAGCGCTGGGCTGGGCTGGAACACGCTCCTGGAGGTGCCTGGCAGGGAAAACAGCCTATGGAAATCCAGCTTTTCACAACAGCAAAAAAAATACAAAACCAAGCAAAAACCCATCTCTAGACTGCTTAAAGCTGATGTGATCCAGAGCAGCCAGTATTCATCCCACCTGTAGCATGGCAGCATAGCTGAGGACGGAGGGCAGCACACAGCAGAGCCCTGAAGCCCAAGCAGGGCTGGGCTCTGTGCATGTCCCCACTGCCTCCTCCTGCCTCTCCCTCCTCTCATTCATTCTGCAGCAACCAACACACTCCCTGCTCCATTTGTGAGACAGCCAGCAGGGAAACCCTCACAGCAACAGTCAGTGCAGTGCCTTTAGGCCCTCCAAAGGCACCCAGCACAGCTCCAACACCATCGCACAACCCCTGAAGTCAGGCAGGAACTCAAGCAGCACACAACTGGTTAGAAAGCAAAGCACAAGCACATCTCTTCCACCACCCAAGCAGCACGGTCGGAGCTGCAAGGCACCAGCACGAATCACTCCATGCTACAACAGCAAAGCATTCCTGATCACAGGGTCCCGGGCCACCAAAGACCCCCAGCCCCCCAGTCCCCACCCTGCTGTGTGTGGCTGCAGGAAACACAATGTAGCCGAATGCTTTTTATTACATCTAAAGAGTTCTACATAAACAGGTAACATTCAATAGGTAAACCATTTGTTTTTTTTCCAATGCATATAATAAATATTTTCACTTGGTACTTTTATACAAACTGACATTGGTCTACTATACATCTTTAAAAGCCATGTACTGGTTTGGCATGCCGTATGGAAACTATGAGAAAGTTTTAAGGCAATGAATGACAGATCTGAGTTAATGGTCATTTTAATATTCTGCTTATATACATTTTTTTTTCCCTTTGTTAATTAAAACAATTAACAGCAGCACTTTGGGGGACCACCAGCAATTTTCCCTTGTTAGAAATCTAAGCTCTGTTAAAAAAAGAAAGGAAAAAAACCCAAACAGTTACACTGACAAAACAAAACCCTCTCTGAATATATTTAAAATGTGCTTAAAACCCTGAAATGTGAACCTGCAGTGAGGAATTCCCATCCCACTGCTCTCCCCACAGGGCAGTGTATGGGGACTGCTCCATGGCCGCCATCAGCCCTGCATCCATTCAGGCACCCCGCATGGGGGGCAACGGGTCGGCCTGGAGCTGCTACCACACCTGTGACAGTGACAGCACCAACACGCTCTCAATGCAATCTGGTGCAGACTGGAGTTCAGTGTGGTGGTTTATTCCCTTACAGCGCAGCAGTGATGCCCACCAGGACCCAAAGCCACGTCCAGCCCACGCTGTGTGCGCACCCTGACCCCATACAGAGCAGCCACCCCCATCCCTGCCCTGCAGGAACTCAGGGTCACGAACCACCACCGAAGGACCACGGCTGGCCCACATCAGCAGGCACACACTGCAGCGCTTCGCAGCAGCTCTTCTCATCAGCAACCTGACGGGGGAGATCGGAGCTCCATTTGCAGGGAACTTTGAGAACTCAGACTGAGACTTCTACCAAGTCACGTTAACTGTGGTCAGAGGCACAGAGATTATCGACTATACAGCACACCCCAGCGTGAAACATGAATACTCAAAGCATATGGGATTCACACCGCAAAGAGTTTTGGGAACGTTTCTCTCCCTTCTTTGCAGAGCAACGAGGTTGGAGATGGCAGCAGCAAACTGAGCAGCCTTCCTTCCCTTCAGGGCAACGCAGGAGGAGTGGAAGACATCACCAGGCGGCCTCACTTCCAAGCGCGGGCAGCAAGATGCCAGATCCTGTCTTACCACGCTTGCCACAATTGGTTTTATATGTGAATGAAAAAGATTTTAATACCGTGGTGGAAACGGACACAGGCTGCTCCTCAGCTCCTCTTCAGCACACTGTTCAGTCAGTGGGAACATTGCACGCCTCGCTGAGCTCTGCAAACGTCTCTGGGTGCTCCGCTTTACAAAAGGTACGGACAGGACGCGGCTGCTCTGCGGGTACCGGGCAGTACTCACGACTAAAATGTATGAGACATATTCCTAATGTAGGTTTAATCACTTCGAAATCAGACTGAGTTTAAAAAATAAGTATTTCCCATTTTCTATCCTTTTATTTTATTTTTTTTTTAACTGACATTTAATAAATTATAAAATTGGTGTATGGTGAAATATATATATATATATCAGCCAGATATGTATGAAATACACATGCATGGGAAAAACTATTTAACTCACTTTTAACTCACACACACAGATCTATAAATACATATATACACACACATATACATATAAACACAAACGTTTGTTTTCAAAATTCAAGTCAACTATTTAGTGGCAGAGGGATGCTGTAAAAACACTAAAAACAATTTTGATGCCACATAATCATGTGAACCTTTCAAAGAACCATACAACTGATCATACAGCAATACCTAATGCTACTTGGATTAACGTGTTTTTCTTTTTTTTTTTTTTTTGTCATTTTTCTTTTTTTTTTCTTCTTTTTTTTTTTTTTCCTTTTTTAATTAATGCAATATTTTGAGACAACTTCATAGGCAAAAGGTGGCCCTCGTCAATGCTCAAAGCAACTACAGCTGCAATCAACAGCCTGGGACATTAAAAACTCAGACAAGCATCTGCTAACCTCTGTATTCCTCACTCTCTTTCCTGATAAACCTGTTACCTGCACTTTCAATCAGTTACAAAAATAGTTTTCACGCCAGAGGAAATCACTTCTCTCTGACGCGGACTTTGGGACACAAGAGAATCACCTCCTTCCCTCCCCCTACTCTCACTTTAAAGAATCTCCTGAAAAACTGCATTCCAGCTATTTACACGTTTCTCTGTAACAAGAACGGATCAGCCCAAATGATCCACCAGTTCTTACAAAAAGATTTTCCTATGTCACACATGGCTGAAAAATAAAAAAATAAAAAAGAAATGAAACCAGGAAGCAAACATGGCTCCAAGTGCAATGCAAGTGAACTGAAAGGAATGGGGAATCAAAATAATTGCCAAGCCAAAAAGAGAACACTGAATAGGAACCCCGTAACCCTAAGAGACTTCAGTAGGCCGAGATTCATTTAAGTGCAGGGAAGGGCGTTGGGCTTTTTTTTGGTTTAACAGACTCACATTAAACATTTAATATCAACTTAACTTGGTGAAGGTGAACTCAGAAGACAGTGTACCAAGACCATTATCAGCTGCACAAACCATGCAATAGAGCGTTGGCATTTGTATTTTCTTCCTTTTGCTGACAAGTTCACTTTTAAGCAGAAATTTGATCTACTGCAGCTAAAAGGAGGTTTTCCCAGCCAGAAGACAGGCCCAACCCAGTGGGCCAGTTCTACACGCGTGGCTGATCTTAAAGCACAAGCAGCTCCACACATTTCAAACTGACACATGCTTAATACTGTGATTAGGATCTTAAGTTATTTTAAAAGGATTTCATAGTAAGTTGTTAGAAACAAAAACCTACAGTCAGATGTGTCAATGCTTTTCTCTGGGGCTAGGTTCTATACAAATTTGGTCTTGTCCCACATAACACAGCCAAAAAATTTCTCAGACTGACATTTTATTGAGTCTGGCCCTCCAGAATAATTGGTGCACTAACGAGCTTGCAACATGCTTGATTAAAGCATGGAATTAAAAAGAAAGTCAGCTGAACAGAGGGTCACATCGAACAAAAAATGACAAATAAACACTCCTGAAAGGCTATGTACTGCAAACTGAGGGAACGGTACGGAACAGGCTGGGTAGGGTTTATTCCACTTCAAGCACAACAAAATCTGCACTAAAATGGGATGGGGGAATTACATTCCACCACCAAATATAGATGTCTCCAAGAGGCAAAAAAAAAAAAAGAGAAAAAGAAAAAGAAAAAACTAGAAGCTTGAACTTCAGAAGTTCAGTTCCTTTTCCCACTTATGTTACTGTGAAGAAAATAATGCCATTTGTGTCCAAACTAAGGGCAAAAAAAGTAACTCACATGACAAATGCACAGGTGTAGAATCTTCAGCATCCAGAAAATCGAAGTTCCTTGTTTTTGTGGGTTTTTTGTGTGTGTGTTTTGCTTTGTGTTGTTTTTTTTTTTTTGTTATTTTTTTTTATCAGTGAGGCCATCTTAGGTTTATATACAAAAGTAAAACTGAAAATATAGTTTTGTTCTCTGTACATGTAAATTTTTTTCCCTAAAAAAGGAAAAAAACCTGTCTATGTTTCTAACATAAAGTAAAACCAAGCACAAAGACTTCCTCTGACAAGTTCGTTTTCTCCAAAAATCAGTCCAAGGAAATAATGTCTGATATGATACCAAAGATAGACGCCGTGTCCGCGCCGCTCCTACTTGCAACTGGATGACCATGATTCTCTCGCAGGCTGTTGGAGGAAACAAGACTGCTGTTACTGCCACTATTGCTACCGTTTGTGGCTGGCAGAGAACTGCTTCCTCCTGCATTTAGCTGATCGAGAAACATCTGAGATGAAGTGTATGGGAAAAAACGAGAGTGTAAGAGTTCTTGATCATCTGATGCAGAAACTGCCGCAGCTGCAGCGGCAAGAAGGGATGTGTTGTAATGCTGGGGGGAAAAACAACATTTGCAAGTTACATTTCAGACACCATTGTTTTGATTCAGACCAGCAAAAAAGAATATATTTGTAAGCTACAGCTCTGACAGCTTCTGGGTTTCACATCAGGTCGCCCACTCAACCTTTCTGTAAGGTAAGCGGATCGACACAGTGAACTTTTACCTCTGCAGCCCCTGACTTCCAGAGCCAAAAGAAATGGGAAATACTGACAATTAGTAAGAAAAAACACTAGAAAGGCAATGGTATTGCAAGACAGGCAAACAGTAAGAAGCGGCAAGCAGAAGCACTCTTTTACCTCTCCATACAATTCCTTGGTGGAAAAATTCCCCAAAATTCAAAGAATCATTTTGCCATCCCTCTGCTCATCAGTCATCAACTACAGCTGGTAAAACTACGTGCTAATCATTGCTGGTGGAGGAAAGCATACTTCTGTGAAAAACACATTTAGAAATAGCATGTTTAGGCCCATCAGAAGGCAGCAAGGGCTGTCCAAGGTGATACTCTTTGACAGGCAGCCCCCAAAAGGCAAGAACTTCAACTAACAAGATCCGGATTTGAAATGCTATCTATCTGTATGGTAATTTTGCACTTTATATTTCTTTTCACTAGGAGGAAACATCCACGCAGGCCATTTAGCCTTGTTTCCTGACACTCAGGCACTGGTACAATTATGCCACGCCAGTGCAACACCAGACTTGGGCAATACTTGTTTCAGAGTAATTCTCATCTCTGTGTTTTTACTGAATATGAAGAAAGCTTCTCTGAATCCAAGTTCTGTTAAACAGGCTCCAGTCTTTGTAACAACATGGAAGTCCCCTTGTTTTTAGTACCATTCTCCTATCTGAGGCTGCTGAACAGGAATGGAGGGACGAAAGGTGGGTGAACTCCAGTCCTCCTCTTTGCTTGAAAGCACTGGAGGGGCAGCAACCAAGTGGGAGGGCTTGCCAATCCTTTTGAGAATGATCTTTTTAGTTCCCTGAACTGCAGAAGCCAGCACCAAATCTAGCTCATTTCAGTAAGCGCTTACAGAAAAGCAGCGAACAGTGTGAGCAAGCACACAGTCTCAGGGGAAGGAAAAAAAAAAAAAAAAAAGAGCTGTCCTGACTCTCAAAATTGCGTAGAGAACTGCCAAGAGGCCCAGTGGTGGGGCCTAGCATTGTCAGATGGAGACAGGTCACACAGACTTAAAGTCTGTAAAAGCTCAGGAGGTGGCTGGTGCACTTTCAGCCACAGCCAAGGGTCATCCCACAATATACCTGCAGCTAACTAGCTTGAAGCCCTTGAAGAGAAGTCTTTATCTGTTATTATGCCTTATTTGCACCTATATTTAGGACAATGCTTATGTTTGGTTACATTCTGCGTGCACGAAAGAGGTACGGTCTGCCTGCACTCACACCTCTGTTACAGATCTGCTCTTTCCTCGCCTATACGTCCAAGTCAGCAAGTCCTTTTCAGAAAAGCAATCTGCCAGATGATTTGATTTTCCTTAACTTACCTGATTGTCTCCTGACAGGAAAGGGAAGAAATCTAAACCTGAAAAGAGCCAAAGAAAAAGAGTCAAGCTTCTCAAAACAAACAAGCACCTCCCAATTTCTCCCACCAAATTTTGAAATGAAATAAATTTAATCAGCATAAAACTAACGACACTTCAGATTCTCTTTACCACCAGATCTTGGAAAAAATCAGACTTTTAACACCTTATGACACTAACTTAAACCTTCTTTCTCTTAAAATACCACCTTATCTTCTATGGTTGTAAAAATATTATTTTGCACAACTGCATTGTGAAACAACTGTATGTTTGAATCCTTTTGTAATAGTCACAGTAGCTGAGAGAGCTGTACCTACAGCTATGAACGGTCAGAAGCTTACCTTGCAAGTCGTAAGGCATAGGTGTCATATGGAATGGATGCCTGTAGTCTTGGATAAGTGATGTGTTGATGTAACTGGTGTCAACAGCAGGAAGGCTTGGTGTTCTTGACACAGGAGATGCTTGATGGGGTAAATTCAAAATACTAGAAAAAGCAAAAGGTTTAAAGAATAAAATTTAACCTTAAAGCCAAAACTGTAAGTACGTTATTTGAAGATTTCTATATTTCTACTGTTGTTCATGCAGGGTGTGCCTACTCTCAAATTTAACAATCTCAGTACACAGTATTACCATTGTGACAGGCATATAACAGCTCCCCTGCTAAAATTCGAGGCTTCTCTAGAAAGCATCAAGCTGCTGCTATACCTCAGTGAGTCTTGCAGGGAAAAGAGGTTGAGCATCACATGTTTCCCAAACTTTTTTCTTGCAATTAAGTTTCTAAATCAGAAAACTGATTCAGTTCCAGACAGATTGCCAACTTGTTGAAGTTCAGCAAAACTAAAGCAAAGAAAAGCTCAATCTTAACAGAAGAAACTGATGGGACTCACTGCAAATGGTACAGGGATCTCCACTACGAAGATTCTACATACACTCCTAAGCTGGGACAAGACAACCCTAAGGCATTTTGTATCTTGAAAGGAGGTACAAATCTGCCTAACAGTCGTGCTTTACAAGGCAATTAACAATGGAACACAGCCAAAAAGGCCTTGAAGAGTTTTAAGTGATCACTGAGTGGTTTAACATCACTGGAGAAGTAATCAGTTCAAGGGCAGGATCCCATAAGTTTAGCTTCAGTTTTCATCCCTGCATGTTTATGTAAACAGGGTGCTATTAACAGCGTGGCTACTTAGGTGCAGTCAGGTTATTCTGGCATTCTTTATTACTATGCTACTGGCAGCAGTTACTGGCAAAACCCACACGCTCCCATACCACACCCAAGTATGTTTCTCACTGCTCACTCTCCATATGTGCTGCTCTTACATTTCTCTATGCAAGAAAAGCATTTCCAAATCCACAAAAACACACCTCTAAGCCACAACCTCTTGCACGATTTTATACTCGTTTTCACAAATGCAATTAAAAACCTGCATCATGTTACACACTTAACGATGTTCATTTTACAAAGCTATGAAAGCATGTCTATATACAACTTCCCTTGTGGGTTGTATATCCTTCACAGTGTTATATGTGTGTTTTACATAACAGAATATACATCTAACATTTTTGTACTCCAATCTTTTCAGGCTTTGTAAGCCAAGATCAAATTATTTTGTAACAAACTACTAACTTTGGGTATAATTTAAGCATGCTTTAGTTCTAAATTTGTCAGCATTTTGTTGCAAACATTCTCTCTGCACTGGCCTGCATTTTTAACTCTCACCCTTTATTATTCATTGGTGATGCTGGAGATATGGAAGGACAGCTTCTCTTTGCAGAGGGTTCCTCCTCCTCTTCATCTGACGAGCTATCAATGGTCAAATCAATCACTTCTACCTTCTTATTTTTGTTTGATTGCTGGTGAGAAGACACCTGATGTTCTAAGGAAGAGCTTATGCATCCTGCACAGGTAAGACAACAGTAGCTGTAGTTTACAACAACACTACAATCATCATACCATCAGAGCTTACTATACTGCCTCCAGAAACAACTTAGAGACAGCAAACTGACATAACATTACTTATTCCTTAAAAAGTACTACTGGCCCCAAGCGGGAATTATTCAAGCAATCTTTCCTGCAAACATGCACCAGAAGCTACCACAAGCAAAAATAAGCATATCAAAGTTAAAGGGGCATCGACTCCACCGTCCAACAGTACAACATTCAGTCCAGACGTCCCAAAACACGACTTACCATCAACTCCATTGTAAGATGTGGTTACTTCCTGCACCTCCTTCTTCGATCTCATAGGAGCCCATGAGCCATCCTCCTTAAACTGAATTTCATCACAGTCTGTACAATACTTCAGGATTTCCATAAACAACCTGTCAATCAAAATCTTTTAGTATCCATCCTCAAAGAGAGGATAATTCATTTCTAACTCAATATCTTTATCAGTCAGTCTACATTTGAAAAGTGTTGAAAAGGGACTGATAACTTCTGCTTTGTCCTTCCCTCATCCACTGCCTTATTAAAATGGAGTTGCTGTTTTGTTTTTTTGTTTTTAAAACTACCTAAAATACAGATCTGCACATTCACTTAAAAGATGGGTTTAGAACACTCCAGATCTCACAACACAGAATTCTGTATTTCCCAAAACAAAGGAAGAATGTAAACAAACATGAAAATAAACATGGGTAAGTAAAAGATTGTTCAACAGTGTCTAACTGAGAAAACTCATATCTTAAAGCAGTCCCTACAGCTGAGTATTTCAGGGCCAGTACTTCCAGAAAGCTCTTTTTCCTTTCTAAGTGAAAGGTTCCTAACAAAGGCTGAGCATGGGAATCTAAACTCACATACTCTTCTCCTATCTGCGTTCCCTAAAGCAGCGAGAATCCTGGCACCACATCACTCCCTGTGTGAATTCCAGCTTTTGACCAAGACTATTCATGTGGTTCTGCCTATGAAAGAGCTTTGCTTTAATTAGCGAGAAAGTCTGTGCTTTCCCAAGTTAAAACATTTCTAGAAATAGCCTTTTCTCTGGGATGCTACTGTTGTCACCTAATCTCCAACATCCACACCTGACAACACAGGAGTAATAAGGATGATACATTGTTTTAATTATTTACTAACTCTTAGTCTTCACTGCTAGAGGCTGAAACTGTTAGTCTTTACTGCTGTATAGGAGCAAGAATCCTCATAGTTCTTCAGTCCAAAGCAGAAGACTCATAAATCCACGGGTCCCTGATTCCAAAGCTGCCTGTACAAGACCCGAGGGTCTCCAAAAGGGCTTGAGAGTGGTTTTCTGCAGCTCTAGTTTTGTTTTCAGCATAAAACACATATTCCTCCATGAAACCCTACTTGCTGTTCTCCTTTATCGCACTCTGGAAAGATAGGTCCTATCTAAGAAACAGAATTGCAAATTCTGGAATTCATATTTGGCATTTCTTCATGGAGACCAACACTTGCTTCCCTAATGCTCTGTAGGTAGGCAGTACCAGGGAATTGATCTCTGTCACTTCCTATATACAGCAACTCCCCAAGTGTGAAATTGTACGTGCATCTGGGGGGTGAGGTGGCAGCACTTATTTGATCTGACACAAATGTCTTATCAATTATGCCAGATTTGTGCAGCTGCTCTATTTAAGGGGAAAAAAAGTCAGTATGTGCTATTTTCAACTAGGAATCCATCACTACGGAATATGTGAAAGAACAGACAACTCTGAGGCACAGTAGTAAAACATTTGTCTGAGATTGGAAGAAATACCTCCAATTATAAACCTTCAGTCTGATCACCTCAGGTCTTCCAGAACGCTGACAGAAGACACACCTGGTAAGTAGTCCTTAACAGTGGGGAAATTCAAAGATGTGGCCACTTAGAACAGCTCATAATCAGATAACCCAGAATGCAGAGCAACGTATTCTGTACTGCACAAACACAGTAACAGAAAGTCGAAGTTACATCCTTCATTTTGAGTCCTCTCGTACTTACCCATCAATAATGAGATGTTCATAGGGTGCCTTCTTGTCACAGACAGGGCAAACCCAAGTTGGTTTCTTTTCATTCATCTGGATGTATAAAGTGGCATCAAAACACTGCAGGTGTGAACAAGTCAGAGCCCTGCATGGTATAGTTAGCCGCATCTTACCAAGCTGTAGGAAAAAAAAAAGATAGCATCACCTTGTTATTAGGTTAACAAACAGGGCTCTTCTGTCTAAAAAGAGGCTGATACAGGCTGAATTCTACTTCAGAACACTTCCCCAAATCCAAGTTTCAGTTAACACACATGCCATAATACATTGTTCCCTCCCTTCCTCATTTCTAGGTTTGATTGGCAATACAAACCTTACTAAAGTCACATTTTCAGCCACATTTGATCAAGGAAACTGAGGACTACATCCCTCTCTATGCTGGCAACAACATACAGAGCCTACCAACCACCCACACCATACCAGTGTCCTGGACAAGTCATGAAAAATAATTCTTTGTACTCATTAGTATTTAAAATCCAGTGAATGTGGGTCAGCCCTCTCCTATTCACTCACAATTGATAAAGTGTGTGCTCAAACTGCTGTCCATATTTCAGCCATCAGGGCACTACTGGAACAACCTGGTTAATTTCCACACTCGGGAGCAAGCACACAGAAGCACATTTGCTGGGTTACAGCTTGCTTCCTCAAGTTTTTTGTTATTTTCACCACTTTCTCTAAAGAACTGTCAGAAAGCAGCAATTCATGAAATAAACCATACCTATTAACTATTAAGAAACTATTTTATACTCATTCTGCTGGGCTAAACATCATTGTTATGCATACAGTTGAGTTACTCTGAAATTTTTTTGCCTTCTTATGCAAAATGCAAATAGCTGACCATCCCCTGTTAAACATTACATCTTTTCAACATCATGAAGGGCTAGCAAGAATGTAAGTGCTAACATAAGCTTTCAGAGGGGAACAGCTTTTCCTTCCCATTTGCAGGTTTTGAGGGCAGCACAAAGCTTCCACGCGCTCAGTACAAAGAGCACAACGAGTGCCTGAGCAGAGGAGACAGACACAGGGGTGCTGCAGACAGCAGGTGCACAGACTGGATTTGACAACAGGAACAGCCTGATTTGGATTAGATAGATTAATGATAACCCAAGTCATAAAATATCAACACATGATTACAACAAATGCAACGCTGGTTGGACGGTGATGGGCATTTCACATTCATCTGAAACAAAAAGTTTCCTCAACAGGCAGTTGCTTCTGGAGAAGTTGCTCTAGGGACTCTAGGAGGGACTGCCTACACAAAAAAGTAATAAAGTCTAAGGAGACTCCTCCCTACATGAAAAATATCACAATGATATATTAAGAAGTTGATGCCAACTATTCTGAAGCTAGATAACTGACCAAAATACATGTTATGACTTCACTTGAAGCCTCCAGCCAATTCCAGCAGTGGCTGGGAGGAGGAACTGTTTTTAGTACGGCTTAAGCAAGCAATGTGGTCATGCATACTGATTGCGAGCAATACAAGATGGGTGCCACAGGATGGCACTCAATCTCAGAATATCACAAAACTAAAAACAATATCAAGAACAAAGGCTCTACTCACAGTCCACTACTTCCTCCATGATGCTTTTTTTCCCTCCCCTTTTTTTGGACCCCTGTAAGCAGAAATCCCCCCACCCCATTCTCAGCAAATTCAGCTCGATTACAGGACCCTGCTCATTTCTGCTCCCTCTGGCTGTCCGTCACTGTCGCAGACCTCACCACCAGATGGAAGAAAGCAGGGACCTCTCTGGGGAGCCTGCAGTAATGGTGCTGGAGCTGGGGCAGCAGGAGGTGCTGCATGTGCCATGTGTCTGGCACCCCTCCCCTAAAATCCATGACCAAACACATTATTTCTATACCATAATCAGCCCCCAACAAAGCAAGGGCCCCTGACCCACGTCTATTATGAATCCTTATCTCCCAGATGGCAGTCAATGGTTCATTTGTCTTTTGGGCACAGAGAGTCTCCTAGTTCAGTGAGGATCAACAGTAAGAGCGCTGGAGATTAAACTGGGTGCTTCTACATGATGCCGAAGAAAAACAAGACAGGTCAAACACATATGCTGCAGGAAGAACTTAAATACCCCACTGTCCCAAATTGAAAAGATTTCAACCAGAAACATTTCTGCAAGCTCTTGGTATAGAAATTGAGCCTGGGTCTCACAAAAGCCATATGCACACAGACAAACAGCACACACAGTGTTAACAGGAAAGGTCTCCTTTCCCCATTTTTGGCACCGAATGCCTGGATCAGCTCTGCCACGCCGGCCAAGCTGTGTCAGAACTGACAAAAGGAGAGGTCATAAAAGAAGGGATGCTTCCCAACTTCTGAAAAACTCCCAGTGCTGTTACTGGTTCCTGCTTGCTGTCAGCAAAAGAAACGCTGCATTCATTTCTTTTACAGGCTTACAAAACGTGGCTATCTTTTCATGCTAAAAGAACGTACCCAAAACAGGAGTTACAGATTTGTAAACAAAGCTGCTAAACCTACAGTGAAATGCTAGATTTGGAATTTTTGTTCAGCTAAATATTTGGTCCTGCTGCAGAGCCTGAGGATTTATTTTTATTCTGAGGGCGGGAGGAGAGAGGGAAAAAAAAAACCCAAAAAACACAAATTCAAGTGCCTTCCTGAAGCACAGATTCAGCCCAGCCTCTGCCTGCTGCATCTGAGGCAGATCCAGCCAATAGTTAAGGGCAGCTTTTTCTCCGTGCTATATGGTCTCCGAGGGAGAGCAGGCCTCCGTGCTAAAAAAAGCTCAGCAGCAATCCAAAACACAGTCACAGTAAGCTGCCTAGCTCCACCTTTTATTTTTATTATTACTTTTTGAGGGCAAAATAAAGGTTACCAAGTCTAAACCTGCCACCCTTTTCCAGACATGCAATCCCATTTATTTTGCTCAAGTACATACATGACAGAACCAGACATAATGAATGAGATAGGAGGATCAGCATCCTCACATCAACAGACCTGAAGATGCACTGATCTTTAAGTTTTGGTTTTGCTGTTGGAAACTATGTGAGCATTTTCAACGTGCACTTTCAAATCGTCCACTTTGCACTCACACATTAGAAAGCGAGCACAAAATACAGACAAAAATTTCTCCCTAAGCCAAATGTTTACAAATCTGCAAGTAAAAACATGGAGCTTCCAACAAAACTGTTCAGAGTCGAGGACAGCCTGAATCCTGCTAGCCATCCTTCTTTCCACAGGACAGTTTGAGAGGAGCAGTCTTGGTCCTGCAGAGCTTTTGCAATGATGCATTACTCCAAGAGCTACAGTGAGATCAGACAGCACTGAGTGAAGAACACACTGGAAAAAAGTCTACGTTTTGTAGAGAGTTTTAAAATGACACAGATAAATATGTGGCTACAAACTCCATTTTGTATGCCTCTCAGAAAAGAACCAAGAGGAATCAGTGAGAAAAGCGGGGTTTCTGATGAGCTCCAGCCCAATGTCTAGCTGGTGTCTCATTTCCATCCCTAACATAACTGTGAGAAAGCTAAGCAGAATTTGACATCTTCACGTATTTGTAAAATTGCAATCCTAAAAACAATCTTGTATCTTCCTGCTCTAACACCAACTCATCCAAATCACAGACAGCAAGAAGAAATACGCTTCAAAATATCAAAGCTGAAGAACTTTAATCATTAATAGACACAATTAGGACAAACAGAAGTGTGTCAGAAAACTGAGACAGAATAATCTATGAAGAAACGAACTGCCTCAAGTGGCAGTTTTGACAAATCAACCATGGCCAAAGCAATAAACTACTTCCAGAAGATGCACGAGAATTAATTCAAGATAAGGAATACATGGGCACTTCTAAACTCTTACTGTCATTTAATTCTACTAACCGATTTATTATTTTTGTCTGTATTGGAAACTAATAATGGGGTTAAAACATCTCATGTAAAGAATGATAGAAAAAGCAATAGCATTGTCAGCATGCTTTCCAGAATAACAGAATGCAAACAGCACAACACAAGCTCAACTAAAGCACTTCCATGCACGGAGGCCATATGCTTCAGCATTCCCAGTCTGCAGCAGTTTCAGTGTGGTGTACTGGTTATTGTGTTTCTACGATTATAGGTTACAAGGTTAAGTTTAAGATAAAATTCTGATCCGTAAAAGTAATCCCTGGATCTTGTTTACAAACAAATCCTATTAGCCTATAAATGTGTTATTATTTACAGTTCTCCATCCCAATATCAATGGTGAAACCTTAAGAAAGATTGTGAAAATACCACACAAAGATGTACAGTAGTCTTTAAAAAAAAACAAGAATGTAATCACTGTGCTTTTAGATACAAAAGCTTTGCTTTGTAAAAAGTTTCTTTACATTGACAGAGTTGAAGTAGACATTTAATACCTATTGAAATAAACCTCAACTTCCCTAAAATAAAGAAAACTCTCCATTTCAAAACAGAGAATTTCACGTCAAGCTTGAGCAGACTGAGTCAAACCAGGAAAACAGATTTATCCTCAATCTTAAGGACAGGTTAAAAAGTTATACTGCACTAAAGATACTGTGTCAACTAATACATAGAACAGTCAAGTATTCTGAAAGCGTTTGATACTTAAAACAAGAGCACCACATCCCAAAGACTTTAAAAGTACCCATAATGTTAATACTGTGCAGGTCAGCCAATGATAACAAAGCCAGGTATGAACTATTGCTAAACCCTACATGTACTTGATTAAAAAAACAATAGGTCAAGATACAGCAAGTCTGTCACTTCCACATTCATTGGAACTGTACTCCCCCACTTCACCTTTGGTACAAGTTTTATTTGAACATTCTCTAGATCACCACTTCATGTTTTCTCTAAGACTCTGAAATTCAACATACAAATGCATATAATCACCTTTACAGAAAAGACATTCAACTCTTTGCTAGCAGGCACTGGCTGAAGAGCTGTTTTTAACAGACAGAATCACCTGCCTTACTGCTCAGAGTGGTGTTACCACAACCAAACACTAGGAACCCAATTTGCACACGTGCATGACCTAGTGATAGATTTAAATGTATACTTACATGTCATTCTGGATAGCATCTTCAAGTTAATGGAATCCTCACCTGCTCAGGGGCAAGTCACGTGCTTTATTACAGTACTGGGTCCTATTCCCATGAAGCTGGCACACAAGCCAACCTCTACCAAAAGCTTGTTCCTCAACAGCCACAGCTTTATTTATTTATTTTTTTAAAAAATCACAATAATTTTTAAGGGAATTAAAAACACTTACCGGACAAAGAAGAGAAACTCTTAAGCTTGTTGTTGCTATTTCACTGTCTGGATCTGCAGTCAGTTTCTCTTTGACTGTTATTTGAAAGAAAGAAAGTTAGTTTTACAGTTGATTTAAAACAAATTTGTTAAGAGAAATAAAATAATTCTAAAACAGTACATTAAGCTTTGCTATATCTGCTGGAGGTAAGCAGTAGTGTTTCTAACATGCACAGTAAAGGTGTAATGCAAGCCATCTTTACCTCTAGAAAGATCATAAGTGACAATTTAAAAAAGCTAAAAGTAGGAAAAGCTCTTCTTAAACCAAGATACCTAGAAAAATATTTATATACAAATGGCTTTTTCCCCACGCACACAACTGTTCAGTTGAAAGTTATTTAAAAGCCACCATCACAACGAGCAACAGTAACACTACTGTTAACTTCAACTATTTTTAAAAAAGCTTTAGTAACTCTCACATGGACAAGTCTGTGCAAATCTCTGAAACATTCATCAAGAAAACCTCCAATTCAAAGACCAAAAATCAAACCGAGAAGTAGGAAATCACAGCAGAAGTACCCTGACAAAACTGGAGCTTTAAATAACTGCAGTGAAACATTAACACTAGTTAATACACTAGTCTTCAGTCTCCACCCAGCCTCTATTTTTATCCGAGAGGACTGCTTTATAAGCAGCCATTGTTTAAGTGAACAAGTCAGTTCCACGTTCTTCCTGCTCCGTGAACCATACCTACACCCTCACTGCCCTCCTGCATACAAGCAGCGGCAGTCACCTGGGAAAGCTGGATTTCTGTGCACCATAAGCTGCTGCTCAGTACTACACACCATCGGCTTTGCGGCCCCGCAGTTACTGGTGTGCTGATTTCCTCCCTTTCCTGTGGACAATATGCATTATCCAAGCATCTCCCAAAAAAGCATGAAAGAGTACAACTCCAACAGCTGGCAAGTGGTCTTTTCATACTTCCCCTGGAAAAAAGGGTGGGTAGCAGATTTCGTTTGCATTTTTCTTCTACCACCGCACACTTGTCAGAAAACAACAAAGCAGCAAAGCTCACACCAAGTTTGGAAAGGAGCGGGGAGGGAGCGGAGTGAATTTTGTGCCAGACTCTCTGGGAGCCCACTCCACAACAGTGTGCCAAAGGAACAAAGAGTGTGTTGATGAAGACCTTCCTCCAGCACTTCAGCATCAAGGTTCAGTCTCTGCCATTTAGTTCAGCTTGCTGAGGTACTGAATTACCAGTTAACTATGTAAATACAGTTGTTGTATTCTGAAGAAACAAAACCAGCATGACTGAACTGAAAGAGATTCTCTTGCATTTTTCTCTTCACTGTGTCAACAGGGTTCCTGGACTGGCTCCTAACACAAACAAAAGCCTCGGAGTCTTTGAATTGGAACTGAATACAAAGAACGCCACTATCAGATTCTCGAAACCCAGAGAATTGTAGGAAGTCCAAGCCTTGATTAGTACAGCCCTATTTCAAATCTCCATCTACAAAAGCTACTTTTTTTATAGAGCAGTACATCAGACATACTTAATGCTCTCGAGTGATCGGGGTTCCGTATTCCTTTTGCTCGCAACCTCTGCAGTAGCACCGTAGAGGACAGCTGCTTTACGAGATAGACTGCCATGGAATAGTTCTGGAAAACAGAATAGAAGTTTATTTCTAAAACTGGGATATCATACTATTCAATCACCAGCAACACCATCCCCACCCCCGCTCCCTAGAAAAATAATGGAAAGGACAGAACATGCGTCACATTAAGGTGCATCAATTACTTTTTGATATAAAGCATTCTCCAGACTTGCAGATACACTCACACACTTGAAAATGAAAAATGAAAGGCTGACCCCCCAGCAATTACCATGTATGTTTCCACTAACATAAGCAAAACAAACCAGAAAAATCCAGACAATTGTGACATCTGCCACTCTACGTAGGATGCAACCAGATCCCAGAGATGGGGTTTCAGTAATATATCTTAGCATAAAATTACACAAATTGAAATAGCATCAGAAGCACATTTTAAATATTTCATTCTTACAATGAATGCATCTCACATCGTTAAAAACCACTACTGCTTTAACTTGTTTGTTTAATGCCTCAATTAGTATAGAAGTTAGAAAAAAAGCTAATTAACATTGTGAAATTATTTACAGACAGCTTGAATCTACAAAGCTAGGAACTTGCCCAAGGCATCTTGTACAGAAGGCTCGTGAAACAGATTGTGTAAAAATCACAATTATGACTTTAGGAAAGGTAGAGTACACTAGTTGAGATGTGCAACTGACACTTCAGGGAAGGTGGGGAAAGGAATTCAGATTTTGTACTACGCAGGCACATCTGAAAATAGGGCAGTTCCTCACATTTCACTGTCCAGGGCTCAAACAGTCACATTAGGAAGCATTCTATCAAATGAGAGGGGAAGTTCTGACTGGCACATAACTCCCATGAAGCACGCTAAGAATTTGCCCCTATCTTCAGTTTCATATTGTAAGTTGGAAGTTAGCCAGTATATTCTTTTGTAACTGGTATCTACGAAGGCTAAGGAAATTGCTAGGTCACTGAAGAGTAGCTTAGAGGCCACACACTTGTGACATTTCTTTTCCCTAAATCCCCATTTGTATTCTTAAGAAAAAGCACAGCATTGGACTGAAAGCCGTAACGTCAGTGTGTACAGGCACTTCTGCAAAAGAAACCAAAATGGATTTAAAAATAAATGCTTATTTCTGATACCTGTGGCTCTCATTAGATAAAAGATGACTTTGAAAAAATCATTCAGCTATCATTTACTCTGTAATCTGAATGGAGATTGTTTTACGCTCCACAAGAAATCCATCATGACAGAGAGGGAATGAAATACCATCGTGATGTTTTACAACTGCCTATTGTGCATGGCTGGGCTGTAAGCATTCTTCCACTTCGCTTCAGGAATCCTGGGCTTTGCACTCAGACAAATGTTTGGACCAAGTTTCACCCCAGAACAGTTCTCAGGACCTCAAAAACAGGACGGTTGCAATGGCAAAGCCAGAGTTTTTTCAAGCACATATCAACTCTACAACACATAACCAGCAATTATTTGTCATCACTGAAAGTAAGGCACTAACTCAGGGACTAACTTATTCAATTATGCTTTTGCACCACATTCCAGATTTAATTAGTGCAGTGGAACATCTGCAATTTTATAGCATCAATTGTAACATTCTGACACTCTCCCTACAGACAAGAAAAAGCTATAAAATCATGACTTTTTAAATATTAAATAGAAGGACAGCATTTGTGAGAACAGAAATGCGAGAGAAATTAAACATGAACCCTACCAAGCTGCTATGCTTAGTGTCTATATTTACAAGGTTATAAGCCACCATTCTGTACACAACGCCACATTTGTTTCTCAAGTGCCCAAAACCAGGAAGAGCCTAATGCCTGCAGTTACGACAAGCAAATTGTCTGGGCCCTGACTCACAGAGACAGCTGGGTGAGAGGTAAGGAGGGACAGCTCACACCAATAAAAAATTGAGGACTACTGACCTAAGGGAGCATGTCTTATCAGCCTAGCCTGAAGTAACAGAGTAATACAGCCAATATAAGGAAGAATCCACTGCGAAACCATGAAGTATTTTCTGCACAATTAATCTTGCTTTTCTTTCAAATCCTTCATACAGTCGCCAAGGCAGAAATTAGTAAGCTTTAGACAGCATTACGAGCCAAACAAAGTTACTTACTCTTCCAATTTCTGCAGTCCACGAAACAACGATTGTGTTTGGTACCGTCGTAGACAATCTGACGAGTGAGGTAATGTTGATTGGTCTGCTAGGTCGCTTTGGTTCAACACCATTTTTGGTTGGTGGAAGATAGCCCTAGAAATCAAAGGACTTTCTCCCTCAGCAAAAGAAGAGTGATTTCACCTTCTCCCCCCCCGCTCCCCACAGCCCTGCCATAATACCTGCTGGGTCCCACCTGAACTGGGCTTCCTCTTCAGTTTAAAAAGTATGAACATCAGACAGCAAAACATCATGTGCTTCCCAAGTTCTTTTTCCTTACACATAGCTCCACACTTTGCAAATTTGAACCCTATCCACTGGAATATCAGAAGGCACCTCTGACACCTCTTTCTCGGCGCTCTCACTGCATGTGCCTGGCTAACACTGCCCAGCCCAACCCCGTGCTCTGCCCCAGTCCCAAGTCTGTGCCTCATTCTTCAGCCCTGTTGGTCAGCGATGCTCCACTCCCAGCATGCATGATCTCCGGAACAGAGCCCCACATTAGCCAGACTCACAGGATGTTTATCAAACAAAAACTTACTGTCAAGCTTTCAGAATATCAGTCTCCTTCATCTGCTGGCTGGTCTCCTGAGAAACAATTTACTTAACTATCTTTTTCATTCCTCTATCTGTCTTCATTCAAATGCTCCAAAATGTGAAAACAAAGGTTAGGATAAATTCTCAGGCTAATTTCTGACAGACAGCTTTTAACAACGCTATACAATTACATATGTCAAAATAACACCATACTTACTGGAAGGCTGCACGGTTTCCCATTTACTTTCACGCACAGATTGGGTGGGAAGTGATCTTCTTGTGGACAACTGGTTTCTGATAAACAAAACCTAAAAGCAAAGAGCTTCCATCACCTTTCA
Source organism: Tragopan temminckii (assembly GCA_028571105.1). Lineage (NCBI taxonomy): Eukaryota > Metazoa > Chordata > Aves > Galliformes > Phasianidae > Tragopan > Tragopan temminckii. The sequence continues at coordinate 16,633,291 of JAOWBP010004028.1, read as the reverse complement.
CTAATAAAATGATTTAAAAGCCATCTCTTCCCGGAAGGACTATTTTTCCTCCCACTGAATTGTGAAAACATGCCAAATCTTGCTAAATACAGTCCCCAAACTAGCCTTATAGATCATCAAACAGGAAAGCCCCCCAAATTACAGGTTTAGGTCAAGATGGCTGTAGGTTCCTCCTCAGATTTCTTGAATTCCTCAGGCTGGGTCTGCCTAACAACGGGCTCACTCAGATATGCAGGTTCTTGTTACAAAAGATAGATAATCCAAGTTTCTTTCCTACCACTTCTCTCCAGCCTGGCCTCGATTCCAGACCAGGGTTTCACAAAGGACAGCACATACAGCCTCTTCAACCGTGCCTACTCTAATTTCAGTAGACACCATCAGATACTATCCTGATGCCCACGACAGGCCTTCTAATTAAGTTCAGACAGTTTTTGATAATACTACATAATTTAAGAAAAAAATCACAGTATTGAGAACAGGCATACAAATAC
>JAOWBP010004028.1:16605834-16632700 GCA_028571105.1 Tragopan temminckii | reverse complement strand
TTAAGTTCAGACAGTTTTTGATAATACTACATAATTTAAGAAAAAAATCACAGTATTGAGAACAGGCATACAAATACATACCTTAGCTGGACCTGTACTGTGAAGTCGCATTTGGTCCCAGAAATATCCCTAGCAAAGAGAGAAAACAGGTTAAGATGCACTGTTTGTATAATAGGTTTGTCAATGTTCTGTCAGACATTGCTTTAAGTGGATCTGTGCAAAGCACCACGCTTCCTTCTGGTCAGTCAAAACACAACTCCCAAGATACAGACTACTTTTTATTTTTCAAAGGGAATAAACCAATTACAGTCTCACTTGACCTCTACCTTTTCCTTTTTTTGGTATAGTAAAGAGAAAATTTTGATGGTAGCTGTGAGGAACATCTTTATACTGAATAAACATAGAACTCGACAAAGGATCTGATTCGTGGTAAAAAAGGGCTGCAAGTAGGAGAGTTCTGTATTTGTACAGCACTTACTGCAAGAGAAACCACAGCACAGCAGAGGTATTTCATTCCACACCCCTTCCTCCTCCATCAGTTTACACACAAAGGAGAAAAGAATTCCCTACGTGAACACCCTCTGAGCATTACGTACACTGAAGATCACATTTTAAAATGAAAACTGTTATAAGCTGAGTTTTTGGTATTTTCAAGGATTTTGTAATATTTAAATACTGTATTACTGGTCAAACTCACATTGAACTGCTGATTTGCTGCACTTGCTGTGGCGTCAGTGCAAAAGCAAAGCAGGTTTCTCGAAATCGCTGACTGTTATCTGATGCTGGAAGAAAACAAGAGATGATTGCCTTAAAACAGTAAATACAGAATAATTAACAACAGTCTCCTTTCGTTAAAATGTGTACATATATATACACAACACATTTATAGCCCAATAATCTGATACACATCTGCTTTCGCAAGCAATTTTGGAGCCAAGATGGTATTTGTCATTTAATTCCTCTTGTAAATAAAAACAATAAACAACTGTTATATTTCTATATAAAGTATACACTAAAAAAGCAATGCAGGTAACAGCAAAGCTGAGATAAATCAGCTTAAGACTTTAAGTCAGTCACAGTAGCAACGTTAAGCATTTGATATTAAATGAAAAAATTAAGGAATTCTCAATCACTTCATTTCCTTCAACACACAAGACCACGGGTTACCTCATAAAAGCATACGTAGGGACTGAAAAGTACAACCAGGCAACTTGTCATGGTTCCAGAAGCTATTTTATAGGGTTAGATGCATCAAATATATACTATGCAAGCAATCATGAAACACACAGCAGTGAAGTCTGGCTTTGAAGTCCTTCAACTCTGCATTACTTACTCCACAACAACACAAACAGTGTTTAAGAATTAATGCACCTGCTGAAAAATCAAAGAAATGTTAAGCATCTCCAAAATAGTGCTCTGAAGGCACTCCCTCCCCCACGGGGGGACAGCGACACAAAACCTGACTGCATCCAAAGCGAAGAAAACGGCCTGAAACAAACAGGTGCCCACATCACCTCCCTGCAGAAATGGCCAACGGGTTACAGCTTTCACTCCAACACAAGTGCTGATGAGTTCACCATTCAGTTCTGCTCTTAATAATGGCACGAGGTTACGAACAACTCTGGTTCTGAGCACTCAAATGTATCATTTCTGATTTACTCTAATACGTGCCCTGACTCATCCTTGGGTAACAGATGAGTGACAAGTTCAGGGTGATACCTCGGATTCTCCCTTGAAGCCAGTGCGTGGTAGGCTGGGGCCAGCAATGGAATCGTGGCCAAGTTGGTGTAAATACTAACAGCAGCAATTTCACTACATGACATTTGTACTTTCTCTGTACAACAATGCTGCAAGCCCTGTGCATTTTACTGCACTCCATGCAGCAGCCACATGCTGCTCATTGGATTGGTTGCACCAAAGCTGGTGGATGAGTATAGGTAGTACGTGCTGCACAAGAATTTTTGTAAAAATATCAGCTACTGTTACAAGCATTAAGTTATCTGAAGAAACACTCATATGTAGGGCATTTCTAACATTGCCAGCTGAGGCACACAGCACAAGAAGGCCTCCAGCACCTCCACCTGGGCTGGCTATCACCCTCACACGCACTCATCCCAATAACTGGAAGCAGAAGTCTATGAGTTGATGGTCCCCAGTGGTCAGAGGTGCACTCCACCACACGCTGCCCAGCCCTCCCCAGCCATAAAGCAGTGCTAATATCCACTTGCAGTGCTTTCAGGATGCTGTTTCTGTGCACAAGCTATCACATGGAAGCAAGGTCAGATTGTGAAGAAGGAAGAAGCAACTTGTTAATTAAAGAGAGATAATGTAAAAGCTAATCTTCAAAGGATGCAAAACTCTTGACAGATTGAGCGATGCAAGCAGAGGGAAGACATCCCAGCACCCAAGATCCAAAGCCAGGCTCTGAGCCACGGGACACAGCCGCACCCCTGCTACCAGCTGGGAAAAGGCAAGTTTATAGGCCCATCGTTTATTTATTTTGGCCACCTCGTGTGCCACTGGAAAGCGTAACTAAGATTTGGTGGCTTTTTTTTTTTGTCATTTCTTTGTAAGAGGGGAATGTAGGGGTGACAATGCTGCAGGGGCAGAAGCAGGGGGGAGGATGGCAGGATGTGTTCTCGTCCCCTTGTACAGAAGGAAAGGGGGGGCAGGGGCTGCAAACCAAACTGAAGCACCTTCTGAGAGGGAAATGAGAAATGTTTTTCTTCTTTGTGGTTTTCTCTGATCTCCCATATGTTTTCTCACATCTTTTTATAACCTTATCTATTATTTCTAGATCTACTTATCCTACAAACGATGCATGAAAATTTCAACAAAACAAATCAAAGGGAGCTAATTTAGCAGCTCCATGGCTAAGCGCAAGGCTCCCAAGCTCATCTATGACAACACAAACTCCCTTGTTTGTAAGGAGTTCGTGTTTCTCATGGAAGTGATTTTTGAAGCCAAGAAATTAAGAGTGCAGAAAAGCCAGCAGACTTCTCCCAGTTCAGCCTGCAGATCCGCTGGGTTTAGGAGAGCCAAACAGACCCTGACCACATAAACACACTGTTTATTTTCAGAGTTCTGGAATTCAATTACAACTAGAAATACGCAAATACAGTTTTATATAAGAAAATCGTTTTTATGGCAAAAAAACATCCAACCACGCCTTGCAAATAGCTTTTATTTAAGAAAAGGAGGCAGAAAGATCTCCAGCTGACAACTGAGCAGATTAAAATAGAACTTATAATCTGATAAAGCTGGAACACAGCCAAGACAGTTAATACAAAAATTCTTATGAAAGTTGCCAGAAACACATTTTTCCTTTTTTATTTTTATAAATTATTGAGCTTTATAACCTTTTCTTTCGCACATTTTGAACGGCAGAGCTCAGAGGATTACTTCGTAGGCCATTTTCCTTCACATCTCAGAAAAGCAGTACCAAGCACAAATGTCTACTGGATATTTTTTGCTCCACATGCATACAATAATTTCAAAGAATGACATGCATGGCAAGTATTACTAACAAGTCACGTGAATTATTCAGACATTGGAAAACGTAGATGTTTAAACATGGATAATAACAATCTTTCCAAGCAAATTTGTGTAATTAAATGGATGTCAACCATCAGACAAGCAATATGGAAACCCACTTCTCCACTTCCAGCAACCTCTCTGTTTTTGAGGAGGTGTTGGAGCCAACTATTCACTACTACTTAATTCACCCAGCTTAGAATCCAGAGAAGGCAATGAGCAAAACGCACATTCTCTTTTGAACACAGCTGACACTGACCTGCCATCAGCACACCTGGCCCTGATGTTAGCAGGAGACACTGCATAAAACTGCAGTGCAGCATTTCTTTTTCCAAGTGGTTCCTCTTAGCAATTCACTACTAGCACAGCCTGCTGAATTATTTCACATGTTCTTCACTCCAGTAATGATCCAAACAGCAGATGGGGTTGGTATGTATCAAGAGTGCCCAAATTACACCTTGCTTGCTGCATTTTTATTGACTGAGTTTTCAAAGTTGGAGTAAAAACCATCTTAACGCTTTGGAGTGTTATTCACAGGACTAAAACACTTAAAATTCTATCTAAATATTTACATTAAAAAGATAATGAGCATAACTAATAATAATGACACGTAAAAAAACGTTTCCTATCAGTTCTACTCTATTTTGACAAAAAAAAAGTCCATGGCATTGGAGTGAAAGAAGGCAGCTCGAGTGGCTGCGTTTTCTACAGCTCTAAAAATATTCTGTTCCACCTCACCAGTACCCAGGGCTAAAAATAGCCACGCAATCTTTCTGCAGTAAAATACCTCTTGCTGCCTCGAGAAAAAGCTGCTCTAAGTTTCCATTCAAAAGCAGACACCTTCAAACCTTTAATGAAGCTCAGGTCATTACGCTGTCGACGTGGGGATGCTTCCCGATGCAACAGCAGCTGGCCATCGAGCTGTCAGAGTGCTAAGGTTAATGCTCATCCAGCTGATTACAGAGGGAATACACTATTTTCTAATGCAGAAACATACTTGGACTAAAATTAAGCTTACATTTTATACTCCACCTTAGCTGAAGACAAGAAAAGCCATCAGTGAACTGGCCTTTGATCAGTCGTATGCAATAGTAGCGTGTTTATTTCTGAAAGCAGGAATAGTTAAGCAAGAGGATCAGGACTACAGCAAATTTTTGCTCAATGCTGTAAGCCGAACAAGAGGTGTTAATTGGGCATTCACTAAGCTAATAGAGTACATCATCTTCATCAGTTACATTTGTCAAAATATTGACCAGTAAAACCCAAACACTATAGAAGATGTCAATCCAACACATAAATATTTATGTATCTTCCCTAAACACGTAAGGTACTTCATTTTGTTGCAAGACAGACATTTTGCTTTTTTATTCTTTTCAGCTACAGAAGGCATTGTATCAGTTTATGCTCCATCTCCTTTCAAGTAGCACCACTGAAAATGTAATATACCGGCTCCAAGCTAAGGCAAAAATTGCTGCATTCAGATTAAGGCACAGAAAACATTTCCCTTTTTAAAAGGTAAAATTCAGACAGGCTTTGAATCACGCTCAATTGCAGTGGAAGCCAGGGAACCTGTAACACAATGCCCATATTCCTCATAACAGAGTTCGCCCAAATCCTCTCACGCCAATCCAGAGAGGGGCTCATTTACACACACGGTGCTTTTAATAAAGCAGAAAGCAGGCTGCTGCACAGGACAGGAACGATGAGAGGCTGTTTCTCGTTTGGGAGATCCGCAGCATCTCATCTGCCCTTTTAAAAGCACCACAATTTATGAAGCTCCTGGGTAATGCAAGCATTTACACACAAACACTTCCCTTCTATTAACCGCAGCCCTTTAGCACCGAGCCCCTGCCACCAGCCAGAGCTGAGCAGCAGTGCTGTGAACCCAGCACCCCACTCCCCTGGGCTCCTGCTGCCCGCTACACACAGCCATCCTACGCCCACAGCAGGCTGCCCAAGGCTCCATCCAACCTGGCTTAGCCCACCTGTAGGAATGAGGTGTGTACAGCTTCCTTGGGCAGCCTCTCCCTTATTTCTCCATCCTCACTGAGAAAATTATCATCCTTAGATCCAACCTAAACCTCCTGCCAACGACCAGAGCCAAGTCAACCCCAGTTGAAGAAGGACCCTAGGCCAGACACCAAGGAGCAAATCAAAGCTCTTCAAAAGGATGTATTTTTGTAAAGACACAAGTCATTCTTCCCCTGACAGCAGTGGCCAGCTCCTCATCTGCTCCCAAGGGTTACAACTGCACTCGAGAACACGTGGCACTACCGTGAAATGGCAGTATTGAGTTCTTGAGCTTAAAACTGATGAAAAACTGACCTCAGGTTCTGGTCACTCTGCAACATTTCTCTCTTCAGATCATTTCCAGATTCTGCTTGGCTTAAGTCACCGCTTTTAATAGTTAAGCCCTCTTTACTCCCTGCCTTTCCCACTCCCGATGGAGCTATGTCTATTGCTTCTGAGCATTATTTGAAACAGTGCCTAAACATACGCATACGAAAATAGCCTGGAAGTACTCCAAAGGCTACAATTAATTCATAAATATCACTTATTTTATAGCACTTCATTGTATATTGTATGAAAAGAATAGATCAGCTGGAACCTCCAGCGCAATTGGACACATACTTAGGCATTATTATTTTTAATCAGCCACGTATCACAGCATTTCTGAGCAACACAGACTCCTGCAGACCTTCAAGGCCAATCCAATGCTGACCAACAGCATCAGAACTCTCCCCTTTCCATCCTACCTCTCACCACTGCTCTTGCTGGGCCCACAGATCTCCTCTGCTGGGGAAGGAACATCACTGGATCCTCCACACCCTGCTTAAGTCCCTTGATTTACTCACACACCTAAATGTAGATCCCAGAACTCACCTTCTGCCATTCAGGCTGGAAAAACTTAGCTTCTGCTCCTAAGAGCACCAGCAGCAGTGAAGCACTCCAAGCAAGCTGCTAGCGCTGCCTATCCTGATTCTAACGTATTTTTGGTCTCAGCAAGACAGCATCAAGTTTTATAATCCTAATAAGAAAGGCAAAAAGTAAGTCCAACATTTATGATCAGATAAGAACCCCTACTAAGTTCTCTCCTACGATTAGAGCAACCCACACCACCTTCTTCTGGAAGTCATCATAAAGGGAGATTAAAGCATCAAGATTCCAAGTTAACGAAGCCGTTCAAGACACAGAAGCTGAAAGTGCTGCTGGTAAGTGACACCCATGTCTTTGCTGCAAGTGGAAATCTTAAAAGCACATATGTGTATAGCACAGCTTCCTCTCACGATACCTGAGCAACACTTCCAAGCCTCAAAGCACCTCAGTGGGATGCCACCCCAAGGTTTATTCACTGAGTATTAATGGATTACTCAGACTTTGAATCAACAGTGTGGTTTGCCATAATTCCTTCCACTAAAAGCTCTAATTATCAAAAAGATATCCTAATTTGATCTCGGGAAGTAAAGTAGCTTCCCAGATCCATCCACGTTAGAGCTGTGGCGTCGGAAAGCACCCACATCCTGCAGGGTCCTGGGACCGGGCTGATCTCAGTTCCACATGCGAGGAGCCAACAATCATCTGCTAAGGTGAACAGTAAGCAATTACACTCCCTCTCTTGCAGCACAGGAGCTGCACAGCTGTGCAAAACTTAAAAACGTTAAGAGAAACTAACTACGGAAAGAGTCTTCAGATGTGAACTTGAAGAAGGCCATATGCAAATAAAACTGGAGCCCAAAAAAGAAACTTCAGTGTGCCGTAGCTCTGCTCTGCCGCAGCACACAAACAAGAGTTCAGATTCCAGCTCCTCCTTGCGCAACCCGAAGCTGCAGAGCCGGAAGTCGGAGCGCGGCCCGGGCTGAGAATGCAGGGTTTTGCTGAACTTCCTCCCACAAAGAACATTTGAAAAAATAACAAACACAGAAGACAGTAAAAGCGTGACTTTCATATAAACCATGATTCTGATTGCACAGAGCAGCAGATCAGCTTGCTGATATATGGAAGGGTGAAATACTTGCCAAACAAAACTCTTCTAGTTTCCAACCTACATTTCTAGCTGCTCTGATTTGTTTAATTGTTTAATAGCTGTAACTTGAACTACAGCCACACTAAAGATTTTGGTCAGACCAGATGCAAGCTCTGCCTTCAGGAATGCGCCATGTCCAAATAACCATGGTCAATCACACATGAAAGAAGTTTCAATGTAAATGGAAGTCAGGAGCGTGACTGCCAGTCAGTGAGCACCAGGCCAGAGCTGCTCTTCTGAGGGCAGGCACCAGGGCAGAAATTTGACTTCCTGGAGAAACCCTGTTATAATCCATAGATGAAGAAATTCCACCGGGACCTAAACGAACCTGAGCAGAGCCACAGCAGTGCCCACTGGAGACAACCTGCGGGTGCTGGCAGGCAGGAGATGCTGCTTTGTGGGGGTGATGCCCAGAACCTCATTGTTGCCTCCTCCTTCCAGAAGACTGGATGCGTGGGCCAAAATTCCCATTTCCATGGCTCAGTGCTTCAAACACCACTTAACATGGAACCACAGCGAACAAATCATAGGACCATCACCCACGTGGAGTTCAGACAGTTTCATAAAAACAGAATGGCATAGCCCATAACCTCCTTCATCCTTTAAATGAAAAGAAAAAGTTAATCTTTCACTACACACAGGTAAACAAAGACCCGTAGCCTAGTTACAATGTTTTTTGGAACAACTACATAGCTAAAGCAATTAGGAATGACATATGCTGTAAGAAGAAGTATTTTTAAGATGTTGTTTAACAATCTAACGTCCCCTCCATAATAAGCTGGCAGAATTTGGGGACTCATTACTCATCTCATAGTAAACATTTTACCACACAAGAGATCTTATCAGTGTGATGGAAGTTACTTTTACAAAATTGGCCCTAATCTTAAAAAATAACTAATTAGTAGTGTATGTACAATGACTGAAGGCTGAAAATAAAATTAAGTGAAAGCTGTAGCTTCCCTCAAGAAACTAACAAGCAAGATTCTCTTAACTTAAAGGAATTCCTATTAAAAAAAAAAAGGTCAAAATAATAAGCAGTTCTCATACATTCATCAAGGCCAAATGGGATCTCCTTCTCCAAAACATCTTCATATAATCACATGAAACGGCTGTTCAGCACAAGGCAGAGTGCTCACACTTCTCATTAGTGCTGCAAGAGCTCAGGGTACACATCCATCCACCACCACACACCTTCAGAACAAGCAATGAGTATCCTGAATTGGCTCGTACACAAAAATATCCAATACAGGCTCTTTCTCAATGTTGCAAGGATGATGACTAACAAAAGATGGATAAATTCCACAGCTCTGCTGCCATTTGGAGAGATCTCTTCCTTTCAGCTAAACGAGGCTACTGGCAGCCTTCACAGGACCACAGAAACACTTCTACCTCCAGCAGCCCGGGCAGCAGAACCACGACCAGCAGCAGTAGCCACAAGGCTCCAAAAAGCTATGCAGGAGTTATGTAGTTGGAACACTTGGAAGCAAAACAAGGCACCTAAGTGAGCAGAGCAGCAGGAGCAGTCCCACCACCACCTGGATCTAGGTGCTACTGTCAGCTGTTCAGAGACAAGCAGGTTGAAGTAGCATGGGCTGTGTTTACACGTTCAACTTGTTAGGCAACTCTGGGAGCATCCTACTCACTGCTGAGGGTTTTATGGGTTGCTGCAGAGAAAACAGAAATAAAGATAGCCAACAGCCTTCTAATGTTAGCTTGTCACAGCCATTTCAGCCAGCCACGCTAAAGACAAGATCCTCAGTAGCTGCTGCTGGTGAGGAGGAGGAGGATTGATAAAGCACTACGCTTTCTTCCCTGTTGTGAATGAATCCTGCCCACCTAGCTGTCAGCATGCAGATTTTATTGCAGTTCAGAGCTACATTTTGAGGAAGCAAGTGTAAGAAGGTAACATCCATTTCCTCCTTTTGTTCTTGACATTAAAAATAATAGTTAGCAAATTAAATTTCCTTATCTGTTATTCACATTAGCTTGCATACTGCCTACTTACACAGAATATTTGGGTACAGAATGCATACTCAAGTGCCCTGCTGTGCAACTCCCTTCCCCTAAGCTTTGTCAAATTATCGTTTTCCAAATTAATTATTACTTCTTGATGGCACAGAAGACTACTCCAGGCAATCCTTCAAGCAGCCCCACATTGAATAGGGAAAGACCAGGAGAGAATCAGATCCAGAGATGTGGATCCATTGAATTTATATGTAATGACTTCTTTCAGAAGAATCCAAAAATTCTCAAACCAATGGAGTCTGCACTCATCCCCACGTACTTTTACCATTCTGACAGGTTCTATTTTAAGAACAGAGACATTCATTCAAAACTCTTCAGCAGCTCATCTCTTAGTTCTCATGGTGCAAGGAAATGAAGAAAAATCAGTTTCTTATAACCATCCCATAATGAGCCTGTCAGAAAAAAGCAAGCAGGAGATCCCAAAATATTGGCCAATTGACAAAGTTTTCAAAGTTCACAGTATGCATCTGCCATTTGAAAATAAAAGAACCGAGAAATTTGATATTTGAGGAAAGCCACGCATTGCCACAGTGAAAAGAACGTCCAAACCATTTAGGGCAAGTATTAAAAAACATCACTTAAAGCTCTTTTCTATTAGAGTATTCGTAAATGGGCACATATGAAGATGACACGCAGGGGCTCTGAGTTGTTTTGCCGTGCATGTGGCCCTGGGCACCCTGCTCTGTGTACCCCTGCTTGGGTAAGGGCTGGACCAGAAGGACCCAGAGGTCCCTTCGCACCTCAACCACCCTGCAATTCTGTGATAGTGCACAGAGCTGCACATCCCTGGTTACTAATCCAATCCGTATTTTTCTTCTCCAGTCGACATATACATCTATTACTTTAAAACATACTCACGACATTTAGAGTTGGCAACTTTACAATCTGCAGAAGCATTGCTTTCCACTACAAAAGGAAACAAACGTTTCTCACACGCATGGACACTGAAACATTCTTCCCAAAAAGCACAGGAAGAAACAGCTTTTTTAACAGTACTGCTTCAGATAAACAGCACAGGATGCACATGCTAAACAAAAACCCGGAACAAGCCCTTACACCAACTGAAAGGAGCAGAGATTACTTCATCTGTTTGGTTGGAGCTTCACCCACTTGCATTTTCTTACCCTGGCACTTAGAGTCCACAAAGGGGAAAAAGCATTTTATTGTAAATGAACTCCTCAAGCAATAAGAAATGACAGAGCGTGAATTACGATCTCCTAATTCAGGGCTGGTTTGTCAGGCACAGCACTGACAGAAAAGTGTTCTTACCACATCTAGGACTAAAAGCAAACCTTAATTCCTGCATCGGAATGTCTTATTGAAATGACGGTGTTATTTTTAAGTAGTTATAACGTAGAAGTGATGAGATACATTCCGACCACCTAATTGTCCTGTACCACCAACACCGCCTGGAATGCTTATCAATCCATCCGACTTCAGACTAAAACTGAATAGATACAGCACACCTTTGAAAACAATACCTGAACCAAAATCTGAGATTATCAAAAGCCATCTATTTTTCTCACAGAGTCTGAGATTCAACAGCTAAAACAAAACAACTGTGCAACGTGCTGCAGAAGTCTGCAGACAACCACCACTCACTCGCACAGCAGACTCCTGTCAGCCCTGCAGCAGTTCAAGCTACAAACATAAACTACCTGCTCACTTTTGCTTACAAGGAAATCTCTTTTGCAAAGGACAATCTTGTCACTCCCCACCACCTCCCATCTCTCTCCCTCCCATCTCCCCCTCCTCCTAGCTCCTCTCGCTGTGAGTCTTCACCAGGATTTCAAGACAGCAGAAGGTCCAACATGCAAGCAGCCTCTCCAGGAATCAACAGGACTATTGCATCAAAGTAGTATTAAAAGTTAGCCGTGCTCACAAATGCAAGGCGGAGTCAGAGCCAGAAAAAACCCACGTTGTTACATAACGCTCTGTAAGCATCATCTGGTGCTCAGTAGCTACCCAAGTGATTTATACCTTGATACAAAAACTGTTAAAGAAAAGAAGCCACAACAGCTGAAGAACCACGAGTCTTCCAAAACTCAGATGTTCAGTCCATAAGGGATCATGGCAAATAGCACAGCATTCCTTTCCAGCACAGATGAGAAGACCTTTGTGGGCCTTATAAACTCAAGATTGTTGGAATTTTTTTTAATAATAATTAAGCTTTAAGTTCTGAGGGCTTTTTCTGGGTTTTTTTTTCTGTTTTTTTTTTTAAATTAAACAGTTGTGGAGTTTGTTTGCTTTTTTAAAGTTCCTTTTTCTAAGGTTCAATTGTTTCTTTTCAAACTCACCCCTTAAACATAACGGAACTTTGAACCATATTTAATGGCTCAGCTAAAGCAGCTAATGAGCATTACGTAAGATGTCTCTCTGCATAGAACAATCTGTTCCCAAAGTTGCCAAAAATAGCAATTCTCTAAACACTGCTGTGATGCAATATTTAACCAGTTACTGCATTAGCAGCTGAATTCATCCATTACTATTAAAAAGTCCATCTTCAAACATTATCACAACACGTGCTTTGCAAGCTTACCTAGGCTGGTAGGTTTTATCAGCTCATCCAACAAGTCGTAAAAAGGTAACTTCTGAAGTTTGATGTCGGGATGGACAGGGTGGAGCGCAGATGTGAGGTGGGGGAGTTCCAGTTCATGTTTAGGTCCCAGAAGCGAAACGGGGAGCAATGGTGACGTGGCAGGGTGGCCATCGTAACTGAGCTGTGGAATGGTAGATGGAGACAAAGTTGCTGGCATGGAGCTTGAGTGTACGCTGGAGAGAGATAAGTCTGCAGGCGTCATGATTTTCTGGGGGAACCTTCGCCTATAGAGTTCTTTGATTTTCATTTGTACAGCAGGACTGCAGCCAGCCTTTAACAAATGCAGTGCTTTTGTGAGAAGTTCGTGTTTTCGTCCGTGCTTGTTCCTCCCTGCGTAGCCCAGAAGTACTTGCAGCTCAGAAACTCTAAGGCTCATAACCATTTGCTTAAAAGAAACAAAACAAAAAATTAGTATTCAAGTTTCATCATCTTAAGCGCTAACATTAGAATGTAGCTTAATCTTGTTAAGCAGAACATTCTTGAAGGCACACGACCGCGGCTCTTCTTCCATTAATGAACTGAAATATAATGAGAACAGGACTAGATAGGTGCATCTACTTAGACAGTCTGTAACGAGCAATTTTTAAAAGGATTTTCACTTGCCATAGGCAATTCAGGATAGCAACACTGGGGAAAAACTGAGACAAGGACAGCTTGTCAGTACAAGAAATAACATCGCGACGCATAACTATTTTCTAATCAGTGTTCTGCTAACATCTATAACGTTAACAATTCTTCTGACTTGCTGCTAGAGGAACTAAAAGTCACACATTGCCAATATCCAAGTCTCCACTACTTGCACTTGAAAGCTGTGTCAGCACTTAACTCCAGGGCCCTACTTCACTTTTAAGTCCCTCTCTCACTTTCGCCATGCAGCTTAACTATTCCACACAGGTTCAAAGGAAAGGAGAGAAATGACTGATGCTTAAAGAAATAGAAAGAGGTAATTATAATTTGAGTTGCCTAACCCCACATGATCATTACCCAGTTAAAGGAAACTCCTTGAGCTTCAATTTCCTCGCTTATCCTCAATCTGTCCTCTCATCAGAGCGACATGTTCTGTTTTGGTTCACGGAGCCCAGTGCGCCTTCTATTAAATAGCATCTTTATTTAAGCAGTTTTTCACTGTCCCCCCAATAGTTAATGAATCAAACCAGTAGGACTTGTAAACTGTTTCACTTCTCCAGGAACTGAGAAACACACTATGCAAAGCAGAGCAACCAGCAATCATCTGTGCACACCAAGTGCTTCCCCACATCAGGCAGCAACCAGAAAGCCAACCTACAAGTCTGCATTCTATTTCAGAACTTCTTCCAGTGCTTGTCAGTGGCTTATCCACCATAACACAGCCCATGACACAAACTGAAATGATATTCCTGCAGAATTCTGGATTTGCAAGAAATTTCATGAAAGCCAAATGCCTAAAACCCATCACTACCACCAGCTACCATACGAAGAACAGGGGTGTCCTGGAAGAACAAGGCATTTCAGTTAGACTTTGAGGCACTGACAGCTGAAAGGAAAGTGAAACAAACAGATCTGAAACATTACAGTGTTGTAATGCTCAACAAACATTTCTTCAACAGAATGAGGAGTTGCAGTTGAAGGGCTGTCTGTGACCATCACCATTTATAAATACCACTTCCCCAGCAGCGGTCTCAGTGTCACTACGTTCTTGTACTGCTAGAAACTTGCGGGCCCAGCTTGCAAAAAAACGCAGAGGAATAAGAAATAATTGAGCTAAATGAGAAACTCCTGCTAAATTTTGGATGCTCTCCATCTCTCAACTTATGGAGAAGTTTGAAATAAGCACACAGACAGCAGGGCCCATCGTGCAGCCAGACTCTTGAACCAAAACAAATAAAATTCCTCATGTTTTCCCCACCCTAAAACATTCCTTAAAAAGAAGAACACAAAAAACGCTGTTTGCAACATTAAGAGCACTAGCAGATGCACCAACTGGAAATAGCCAATGAAGAAATGGCACTAGGAGTTTGTAGCAGAGAGCTTCCCCTACCTCTGGTTGTTTATCAATATAAAGAGCTTGTTCAGTTCTTCCTAACGTAGAAGCAAGTAGCAGGTAAAAATATAAATAAAAATTGAGGTTGGTTCAAGTTAAACACAGATACCAAAGACTGAAGACTAGTTTGCAAACTGCAATTACAGGTAACCTGGTGTTACAGCCTAGAGTACAGGTAAATGCTCATTCCTCCCAACTAGACACCAGTGCACAGAAGCAGGTGTTGTTTAATTTAGCTGCTCACCTGCTGTGGAACTGCAGTGTGAGGCAGCAACTGACCACAAGCTGGTTCCATGCATGATGAACCCTGCTATCAAACCAATGGGGTGCTCTGATGGTACTGTGCATTTTGGTACCTGTCATACTAAGGTAACAACTAAAGTCCAAGGAGAGAGGACAGCAGAAAAATTGTTCCAAGTGTGAAAACCAGTTCTACAGAAACACAACTTATCTCAGTTCTGACTTGCTGTGAAGCCCTCTAGAGCTCAGAAGGTAACTCTAATCTATAAACACCCATCTGACATTTCCTGCTCAACAGCACAGCACAACACAAGCACGTGCTCCTGCACGGAAGCTGTGAGTCACGAGGGCTGCCTGCTGGCAGCATGCACTCTGTCACCCATGTGCCCTCCCCGAAGGCTTGGGTGCCACTTCCCTGCCTCACCACAGGTCACCCAACTGCAAATGTCAGGCAGGAGGCCCGCAGAAGCACTGCATGAAGCCACTGCTTTCCTATCTCTCAGTTGCTTGTTTCCAAATCTGGGCCACACTACTGGCAGCCAGATGGCAGGCATGCAGCCATTCGATCCTGCTCCCACTGCACCACTGCTGCTGGCTGAGGAAACACAAGGATGAATCCTTCCCACGCCTACTTCAGGTAACCAGTACGGTCTGAAAAAAAAACAAACAGCTTAAGGATGCTGAAGCAATCCATGGACATCACCCTACGGCACCCATCGACTTCCCTTCTGCATCTACTTATTAGAAAGTATGTTCTACCTACAGCTCTGTTTCAAGAGCTGCTGATTTTTTAAAGGTTGTAGCTACAAATCAGATACGAAAACTGTTCAAGTTACCCAACCAAAACATCTGAACACATCTCAGGCAAACAGGGACATTTTTCTCTTTTCAAAACCCCAGACATCCACCGTAGAGCTATGAAACAAAAAACAACAGGCTGCTTAGTGCACACTGCAGTGTCAGTGTGTGCCCTGCAGCTCCTGACCCAGTACAACATCTCCATCAACAAACATGCCACTTTGGAGAAGTGCACCTATGACACAAAACAAAACCCTTTTGTTTCACAAAGGCTATTTAGGCAGAATAACCACTTTCCCAGGAACCTTAACTTCTAGGGAACAAATGTGCACACAACTAACAGAGCCATCAACATTAAGTGCCATTTACTGCTACTTCTGTTCAAAAGAAAACAGCAGAGGGAAGCCTTTATAGAATCTTTGCTTTCTGCTCCCTCCTCTGCTTCTTTGGGGGAAGGACCTACCTGGGAGGAAAGACACCTTGACCTGGGAGGTAAAAGCAAGCATCTGTAAGCTAGTTGTTTTGTCCTTCTTTTAATTAAATTAAGCAGCATCAACAGGGAAGCACAAGAGACAATACTGAAAACTAGTTACAAACAGCAGTCAGAAGATGCCGCCTACAAAGCAATGCCCAACCACCCTCAGCAGCAACATGAGGAACCCCAACAAGCAGACAATGCCTTGTACAGAGGGTTACTGCTCTAACAATCAGCCCCA
Source organism: Tragopan temminckii (assembly GCA_028571105.1). Lineage (NCBI taxonomy): Eukaryota > Metazoa > Chordata > Aves > Galliformes > Phasianidae > Tragopan > Tragopan temminckii. Next base: position 16,616,744 of record JAOWBP010004028.1, on the reverse strand, counting down.
GGATCTATCTGGAGAATTTAACAAGTTATTTCCGGATGCCTGTGATAACTAAAAGCTGTGAACAAGCTCCAAAACACATCCAAGAGATCTGCCAGGACAACAGGCAGCATTTGGCTGGGTACCACACCACACGGCGTGCCTAGAGCTATGCAACAGGTCCTCCTCAGCTCCCTAACATCAACATGAATGCTGAAGGGGGAAAAAAAAAAAAAAATAGAACACCTCACCCTAGTCTAACGATGAGAGAAGTAAAAGAAGAAAAAAGATTCCAATTCTTTTTCCCAAATAAAAGCAACTAGGAAGCATTAGATTAGTATGGAAATGGTCTTGGAATTAATCTCAGTATGCCTCCAATATCCAGCTGTAAAAATAGAGGAGAGTTCCTGCATGCTACAAGCGGCCTGGTTAACCCGATATAAATCTTCTGAGAAGAAAGAGCTACACAAGCCCTCCGCACAGGGTTTCCACATACCTACAATTTGTGAAAATGACAGATCATAAAAGATGGGAATACTTTTACCTCTGTGAAGGCACATTCCTGGGTCCTAAATTCTATCTGCAAGACTTACGTGAGGAAACTAAAAGGGCTCAACTGTATAAAATGAAGCCAGCCTACCGAAAACCTACAGGAGGGAGTGAAACAGCCAATTCATGGGAGCTGAAGCCTCCACGACAGGCTGTAACTTCCTGCATTTGTCTAATGCAACCAAAATACTAAAAGGTTGAAGTCACAGTAATTCAAAAGGGAAGGGAGGCAAAAGCACAGAAGAACGGTCATAAATATGCAACACACTGCAACCTTTAAGGAGGCAATTGGTTTTCATAATGAGAAACTCAGCTGTCTCCCAGTGTGATACATACAATGTTTAGGCAAGCAGGGCAGCTCTAAAAGAATAGGTACAAACCAATGACAGGTACAATGTTATTTGCCTTTTATTGCACGCACAAGGAGATCAGGTTTCTTTGGTTTAAGAGATACTCTATGTTTGCCCAGTTTATCCATGCTGATAAAGAACAGTTCACAGCCGTATGACCAGAACTACACATTCACCTCCCTGGGATTAAAAATGATTCCAATCCACAAAAAAAATGCATAAAAATGACATCGCCCGCAAACGCCAAAAGCAGCCTGGGTTGACCTACTGTTAGCATCTCTGTGGCTGTGGACTTCAGGTCAGACACTGCATTCATGATTTTCACTAGCTCCCGTGCTAGCAAAGAAAGCACACGGCTTTCTGAAGTCACTGGGTGTTACTTATTTCAGTGTGCTGACAATCAATGTGCTTCCTTGCTACTAATGTTACGGCTGAGTATCTTCAACATAAACATTCCAACCGTTGAAAGAACCCACCTCAGCTGCACCTTGCAAGAGCAAGAACACTCTCTGGCACTGAAGAGGTCACCCGAAAAGCGTGGAACTTTGCTCTGCAAGAGCTTCTGAGATACTTTCGAGATGAGGCTGGATCAGGCCTGGGGCAACCTGATCGAGCTGTGAATGTTCTTGTTCACTGTGGGAGAGTTGGACTAGATGGCCTTCAGAGGTCCCTTTCAACTCCAAAGTTTCTGTGACTCTATGATTCTGTCAGGAGGTCCTGCAATTTGCTGCTGCCCTTCTGCTTTCAGCTCACATGACAGCCGAGTACACCCAAACCACTCAGCTCTGCTCCAAACTTCACAAAACACAAAGCAGTGCAAAGAACACCATTAGAATCACCCAGGTTGGAAGGATGCTCCACACGGCCAAGCCCAACCACCAACTTGCCCAACTGAGTACCATCACCAAGTGTCACATCTACACATCTCCCAAAAGCCTACAGGGATGGGGACTGCACCAGTCCCAGGCAGCCCACGTCAGTGCCTGCCCACCTCCCCTGGAGGGAATTCTTCCTGAAATCCAATCTGAACCTCCTTTGGTGCAACCTGAAACCATTTCCTCACATCCTATCACTTGTCACCTGAGAAAATAAACCAACCATCTCCTCTGCTGTAGCCTCCTGGCTGCCAGTAACAAGCAATCCAAGCAGACAATTTTTAGTGTAATACCCTCATACTAAAAGTTCTTTTGTTTTGTTGTTTTTGTTTTTCCTTTGACTTTGGAGTTTGGGGCTGTTTGTATTTTGCATAAATGCTCCCTCAGTGGAGCAAAGGCAGCAACCTGCTGGTGCAGCAAAGGGGAGATTTGCTGAAGAAGGCAGCCACAGCCCTCCATCATGTCTATGCTGGGTTTGATTTCAAATCACTCACATTTTTATCTTAATCCATAACAAAAGTTTTATCGCTCTTGAGAGATTGTAGCCACCAGGTGAGCTATACTAGGACTTGTGCTATTAAATAAGGTTGCTGACAGTAGTAATCTTCATTCCAGTTCTTGGAGACTTGAGGGTTTTTTTTAGCCACACTCAGACTTAGTTGTCCCCAGTGTATTTATCCTTGCAGATGGGAATTACTTTTACAGAGCTACGCACTAGCATCATTTTCATGACAAGTAATTGCAGAAATACTAGTTTAGACCATCCCTGGATACAAAACAACATGCCTCAAGACTAACAGCTTACACCTAGGGCAAAAAAGGAAGACAATTACTTTCAGCTATTTGGGAGAGGGTCACTGCCAGACAAATTTACTTTTTATTAACAGCGTTCTTATCCTTAACTAAAGCCTTTCAGCTGGCAGACGAGAGAATTCCTATGCCATACACTTCAGTGGAGCCCAAACGGGCTGCAAACACAGCTGTCCCAAGAGCTGCTAAACACACCATGTCACGTTACAGTCTCTAGCTGGTTACACCACAAGTCTGCATCGGTAAAAATCATGATATATCTTGTACAGCATTCAGTAATAGTCTGAAAGATCACCTCTTAGTTTCAGAAGGATCAAGACATTACAACTTCTGGAAACCACACTGGGCAATCATTTATTTCTAAGCGCAGTGATCTTCAGTTTTAAAAAAAAGAACACATGCATCTTTAAATTTGCAATTAAAACACAAAAGCAATGGTTACAGGAACAATGTGACTGATTTGAGATTTACAGATAGGGAGTCTGCTAAACAAGAGCGTTTAGCCTTCGTTTTTCAGTTGAACACCAGAGAATTAAGCTCTGGTTAGTTTCTAAATATCTGAACTATCTGCTTGAAGCACACGTAGCTTTGGGGAGTCAATGCAGAAGGGAAGCTGGAGAAGAATGTACCTGGAATTCAATGAATGTACTCACATTGCAGCAAGGATGAAGAGGCAGCTTCCACGAGAAGCTTAGAGAAGCTCTGAGCAGCAAAGCACAACAATTCCAAGACTTACATTCATAACTTTCAGTTCTGATGTTTGCTTGCAGCAGTTATTTGAATCTCTACTGCATCAACAGATGTTGGTTCTTCACATGTGATAGCTAACTTAAGCATCACTTGATTAAAACAAATTAATGCCATAATACATGCCTGCTTTCCTCCAAGGTTTTTTAAAAAGCAACTTTTCTATTCCTTTACATTACAAAACTGCAAAGTGCTCTATTCTCCACATGCTGTAAATTAGCACCAAGTACTGACGAGTTAGTTGTCCATCGTAAATAAATGAAGTTTTTCTACTTAGCTCGCTTGATATAACACTTCAGGATATGAAATTATACAAACAGATGCTCAACGCATTCTCCAATAGACTGCCGTTCTGTTTGTGTCTTTTTTCCTCAGTGTGCTCATTTTCCTAGGATGCAATACAAGACACAGGCTGAGTCATCACTGACTTATACTGACATCCAAAGAAGTCTTAACGATCATATTAAACTTGGGTAACAATTTGAAAACTATGGAACAGCAGGCTGAAGCCAGTATCTAATTGATCCTCCCTTCCCTTGGAAGTAACCATTTATGCCCTCAGAGAAGGAAAACTGAATGACTGGAATCATCTGTCCACAACTCTCATTAACGTAAAAAATAATAAAGAAAAAAGCTAAGATGGCATCTTCCGTTAGACTTTAAAGCAGCCCTCCTCAGGGGCTCCGTTCTGAAAAACACATTCCCAGGCTTTGTGACCTGCACCGAGGAAATGCTGCAGCATCCACACACAGCTACGGGCAGCAGCTGCAAGCCTCACTCAGGCAGGGCCACAGCCACACCAGCCCTGCCACTGTGAACCACACACCAGTACCACCAGTACCTCATTGCGTGCATGGAAGCATTTGGTACTGCTTTCATCTGTAACCACTCGCGTATAAAAATGACAACAGTCAATAAATCCAACTAGAGGAAAAAGTGGAGAGGGAGGAAGTGCTGGAGGAAGGAAGAATGGAAGGAAGGGAGAAGAACAGGAAAATTAAGAGATCAGATAAAACATCACGTATGGGAAACACTTGTGATTTATCATTAGAATATCACCATTGCCAAAAGGGGAAACGGAACCCAAATGAAATAAATCTCCTCACAACAAATACCTATGAAATATACTGGCCAAATACCCTATTCCCTTGTAATAGTGGTCCGCTGAGAATAATGATTTATTACTGCTAACAAGTACTCTTAATTGTTATGGCAGAAATAAGCATGGGGAGGGGGAGAGAGCAAAGGTTCCCACTGTGTCAATAAGCAGAAAAGCAAATATTCCATCAAGCAATCACACTGCCATCCATGTAGTTTGGGGTTGGTTTTTTCCTTCCTTTCGCACCACCATTTCTCCAAGCGCCAGGTAAGATGCATCACACAACAGGAACCATCTCACCAGACCTGCAGAGACCACCCAACACAGCAGGAAGCCTCCAATGCACACATTAATGTTCTCAGAGCACAGATTAATGTGAATTCACCCCTACTTTGACAAAGCATTGATTTCAAGCATGCCTGAGTGAGGGGAAGAAGGCATCAACTGGGGAACAGTTCAGTGGAATGTGACTACTTATGTTCAGGAACACGCGGGGCTATGCATGAAACTAAATCAAGAAGACACTGAGTAAAACCACTCTTACCTATCCTAGCTCATTTATTTGTTGAGACAAGAGATCTAGAATAGAGAGAAACACCATACCAATGAAGTGCCAGCAAGAAAGCCACGCCTGAACCACATGTGGGTACCTGGTAAGCCAAGAGAAGCGAACTTAGCAAATTCTGATGAGGTCCTGACTGACCACCACAGCACAACGTGAAATACAAAACACAGGTCTGACTATTTAAATGTACTCTAAAATCTAACGCATTCCTAACCATACAGGTGCATCAAATATGGAATTGTTTATAACATGCATCACCATGACATGGAATTTATATTTACATCAGATATTGAGACACCTCTATTTCAAAGTGTCATTTATTATTGGAGAAGAGATCATTAGTACCTGGGTAAAAAAATACCAATGTCAAACATGGGTGAACGTGCTGCCAATGGCCACAAGGAGAGGAAGAAGACCTTCCTGCTTTTCTGCAGCACTCAAAAGAAGATAAAGACATCAGTTCCAATGACACTGGCCAGTGACAGCACACAGAGATGTATCCAGGCTGCCACAAAGTGATTCTAAAACCACACTCCTGCTGCACCCCTCAGACTTAGGGCTGCTCCCTTCTCCCAACCCTTCCAGTGTTGTCTACGATGGACAAATGTATTTTTACATCTATTAACTGCGCTGTGTTACCTGCAGGCTCAAAGACAAGCAGGCAGTGCTTAAGAACACATTAGTTAGCAATGATTAATCCCAGGACAAAACACTCAGCAGTGTTAGAAAGCTAAGAATACATTCTCTATGCAATATTTTCCTGGCCCACATACAGCACAGACAGAAACACTCCTTCCAAAGCTTGCCTAAGGAGACACACTAAGGAACCTTGCTCAGTGCAAAGGGACATTTCATGCCACGTGCCATCGGCACTCTCCGCTGCCACCGGATTCTTCTCGGAGTCAAAATAATGCTGGATTAATTGAATCTATTCACACAATAACCCCCTGCCACGCATGGAAACAAACTGCCTGATGGAATGAAGGGTTTTTTTTTGTTGGTTTTTTTTTTTTTTTTTTAAAAAAGCCAAATTTAACCCAAACAAATTATTTAAAATAAATTATAACTCTGCAAGTAAACTCCAGAAACGATACTGCGTTTAACTTGGCTTTCTCCATAAAAGAACTGCCTAAGAAAACTTTGATAGCACAGTTCAAACTTCCTTGGAAACCCTGACCAAGTGAGAACAGGGACGCTCTGCCTTTCTGCAGCAGTGCCCACAGACAGCTCTCCTTGCTCCCCATGGAGCACAGGGGGCAATGCTGCAGCCACTGCCCCACTTATTTCATCTTTGGTTGCTGATCCACTGCCCCACCTCATTAACAGCACTCATCCAAATCCCGCTCTCAAAAGGAATTTGCATATATACAAGCCTTCTGTAGCTCATTAATGTCATCTGCATGACTCTCACTTGCTCATGAATTTATACTCTGTTTGTCCCTTTTCACATATACAGACCAAAGGCATTAAGGGGAAAAAAAAAAAAAAAAAAAAAAGATTTAGGATCTCCTGACAAAAGCAGGATTTTCTGGGTTTCAGTCTAGCACTTCACAATGAAGTGTTTTCATCTTTCTGTCTCCTAGTAGGCTCACTAGATAACATGTAGTTCCCTCCCAGGTAAGGATGCTGTAAGCTGCGCATTATTTCCCCAGCCTGGCTCAGCCCGTATCCCAAAAGTACCAAAAGCCCTCTTTCAGGAAAAAATACAACCAGAGGCACTGAGGCGCAAAGCAGCCAATGCAGTTAATCCACTAACACGGAGCTCAAGTTCTTTACTAAGCTATGAGAACGTAGGCTGAAAAACAAAGCTGCCTTTAAAAAAAAAATAAGCTCTTCTAATTAACCAAACAGGCAACAAGTTTCAACACATCTCTGCTTCCCCTTCAAACAGCTGGGCACCTCCTCAGTTGTACGTATGTTTAAAAACAACTGTGTAGCACAGGTTGAAACTCTGAAAATCCAGTCCACGCACACAAGCCAGGTATTCTTACAGCTTTTTTGTTTTTAAATGGGCCAGAGATCCCTAGTTTGCTATTCAAAGTTCTTCTATTACAATCCCGTCCAAGTTAAAACAATAGAGGAAGGTCACGCATGGAGTTCTGCAGGGGCCCATGCTGGCACATGCAGCTTAACCTGCTTGTTAGTGACCTAGAAAACAAAGTGATCAGCTGTGACAAAGTTGCTGACAATACGATGTGGTCATAAGGATGAAGGCACACTAGGGAAACACCGAAAGATCTCAGGAGACTGAGTGCCAGAGCAATTCAGTGCACATAAATGTAACGTGATGCCTATGGAGACAGATGGACCGAGCTGGGGGTAAGCAGCAATGGGCTCTGAACGACCTTTCCCACCCCCAGAGCAGCTTCTGGCCCCTCAATAAACAGACACATGGAAACATCAGCTCAGTCGCAGTCAAACACACAAGTTATTGTTAGAAATTATTCAATAAGAAATAGAGAACATGATAAACCATTACTTGCTATATGAATCCCCGTTTCATCCATATACCAAAGTGCTGATGGCTTTGGTTGTCTCATCTTAAAAATACATAAATGTTAGAAGTGACAAGGTTCACAAAAGGATGACAACTCATTTGGCAAAAGCCAAGACTTTTCAGCCTTGAAAACAGAGAACGCAGGGATGGACACGACAGCAGCCCATAGAACCACGTGCAGCATGAGCAGAGCAGACAGGGATCAGCTGTTCAGTCTCTTTAGTGACACAGAAGAGCGATCAGTGCACGAAGCTGGACAGAACCAACTCCAAACAAAATGAGAAGGGCCTCCATGCAACAAAGCAGCAGAACAACAGAAATTGCCATCGCAACGGTGGGAGCAGAAGCAGCACATGCGTGCTCAGGAGCAACCTGTGTGAGCACTTGGGAAGGACTCATTCTGGCTCGCCCAGCCTGCAGCCCCAGCAGGGTCAGAGGGCTGAGCTGAAAAGAGCCAGAGACTGCGAGAGCTCCGCAGGGAGGTGGGACTTATCTCTCATATCTGCCCCCTTGTTGGTCTTCCCTATACATTCACTTGTGGGAGCTGGAAGGAAACAAAACTGAGCTAAACGTACCCTCGGTCTCACACTCTTTAACTTGCGTTTGGAGCACATCTCTATTTTTAGCTGTTTCCTCAGAACTCCAAGTGACATTGTCAAGAGCTCTCATAAAAACGTTACCTCTCAACTGAGAGTCAGATTCTAACAGCAGAGGTAAAAGTGAAAATTACGAACTGCATGAAAACCTGGGTGTACTCCCTTTAGAAAAATATTATGTGAAGTACTTGTAATTCAAACTGACAACGAGTCTGATACTTGATTAAAAAAATGTGAAGCCCTGCCATCAAGTGGCCTCAGCAGATTCCCTGCTGAGATACTGCTAAATCAACATGGAACCTAAGGAAAAGAACAGCTTTGTTTCTGTACCACTGCTGAAGTTTCTCCATTTTTCATTTTGGTGCGATGTATTTATAGGTGTGCTAACAACTCCATAGATAGCCCGAGCAGAGCCTTCCCTAACAGATTTTTCAATAAGCTGAAAATCTACGCAAATACTTGGACTCTTTGAAAGGCTCTTATTTTGCACCAGGGAAACAAGATACAACATCTGCACAAAAGTGAGATCATTTTATCAAGGGAGTCTCAAGAAACGGTATGAAGAATGAGTATACCAGAAAACATTCCCATTCGCACAACTTTTTTACAACTCACTTTTGCAGCTCAAATTACAGATCTTTACCTGAACCATACGTATTATCCCTACCGGATTTGACTTCTGCTTAGGTGTTTAAAAATAAACAAATAAATAGCTGCACCTCTGCTGAATTGCCAAGCAAAATCAAGTTCGCTGCTGTTCCCATCCTACATTCTACTCTGCCTGCTAACTGGTGATGTTTCCAGTTGAAAAGCTGAACGGCTGCCTTATTAAGCACAAACCCTGGTGTACCTGCCTTCGAATACCATCCCTCTGTCGTCACCTTTGCCTGAAGATTGTGACTCAGCTCTAGCCCAGTAGAGATTCTGAGAACATTTACTATGTGTCTGCACTTATGGGTTACAACCATAAGGGATGCACCTTCAGAAAGTGAGGGAGCAGTAAGGAGAAGGTGCTCAGCTTTCAGCCTGCTTTATAACCGCGTATTTAATTGGAGTGGGTTTGGAGGAAAGAGCAGGAGAGCTTCACATAGCAGCTTTCAGAATAGACAAGAACCTTCCCGAGCCTGCTGGTGAAGAGATGCCCAGCTCCCGCTGGCCACCTGCCACCACCTCCAACAGAAGATGGGCCACTTTTGAAGTCCAGCTCTCTGAAGCAACTCTCATCTTTTCCAGAAGTATCAGTGGATGGTCTCAGCATTCAGCAGTGCACGTTTCTGCAGCTGGTAATGATTTGTTCCTACGTTTCCACTACCCATCCAGCACGCACAAGAGGACAGGCCCAGGCTCCTCAAAGGGGTACACAGCAGGGTGCAAAACAAAGAGCACAAGCTGAAACAAAAGGTTAGGACTGGATATGGAAAAAAACTGTTTCCACCACAGGATGGTTAAGCAGTGAGAGAGATCGCCCACAGAGTTACACAGTCTCCACCTCCTAGGGTTTAAAGGCCAGATGGGATAAAGCACTGCCTAACCTGTTTTGACCTCACAGCTGAACCCACTCTGAGCAGGAGATGGACTGGGGACTTCTCGTGGCCACTCAACCTGAAGTACCATACAATCTGTGGCCAGGATCAAGGAGGCAAGTAAGCGTCAAACTGAAAGCAACACTCAGAAAAGCTAACAGGAGAGTCCTTCTGAACTCTCAGCTTGATGAATTTAGCATGACAGATCAGACCCAGGCTGGAAACTGGGAAAGAGCACTCTTTGTATATACTATAAACACGTAAAACACGGTGAAGGAAACATCTACAGAGATAAAGAGTTGCTTCACAGCTTACTGCTCTGGAAAAGCAGCTGGTTGTGTATCAGCCCCAAAGCAGGGAAAAGACTGAAATTCACCTTTTCTTAATCTGTCTTGCTGTTAAAGCAGACCTCTCGGATGAAATCTGGCAACTGAAGCGCTGCCTGCAGCCTGTGCAGCTCAGGTGGAAGCAGAACTCATACATGGCTAATAGCATACATCCAGGAAGCTCATTACCATTTCCTAAACAAAACCAGGGAACTTCACTACAGAGCAATCTTCAGTGATGCGCATAAATGAGTAACACCGTCTCCGCATGCTAAGCAAACTCTAGCCTATCCACATAGCTTCATGCTCTATTTGCATTAAGCAATGGCTTTAAGATGCTCTTTTTCCATTACTTATCATGTCACTTCCTGTATAAGCCTCTCATATATTGTTGCCTATAAAGGTCAAGCTTAGATTGACCCCTGCGTAGTTACATACTAGCTTTCCACTTCTTTCACGCTAGACAAGCCCTGTAATACTCACCTTCTGCTTGTTCCCACTCTCCTTTAATTTTGGGATACAGCGCTTGCCTACGGAGTGCTCTGGCATCCCTTCAGTGCATGCTAACATAACAGCAGGGATGCAGCACCTCCAATACCAGTGGGAGCAAAGAGCTGAGAAATTCCTAAATCAGACATGAGAGCATCAGCAAAGAAAGAAGAGAAATGACAACAGAAAGCCCTGAACCACGGCACACAGGACAACAGCACAGCGCTACCTGCTATGGAAGATTCTGCAAGATTAGAATATAGCTGGCTAAGTCGGTATGTCCCATCCCATGCATCCCTAACACCACATATTCTCATTTGCAAAGGTTTAAGATCCTTTACTTTTTGTTGTAGCCCCAAAGTTTCTCATTTACTCCAAAACGGCCACATTTTTGGCAATGACTTACAGCTGTTCAAAATAGCTTTGACAGCACTGAGTTAAGTTACAGAAATAAACACCCTTCTGTAAGCTACTAGAGGTCCTTTCTTCTCCTCGCACCCCCCACCAT